>JAHWFP010056512.1:0-26899 GCA_023313725.1 Lithobius niger
AAATGTATACCCTATGGAGCACTACGCATTAAACGAGTGAAAAGGCACCTATTATTTCGGATAGAAACACTTGTCTCCATTTTCAAAGGTAAAAAGTAAAATAACAAGCAGACAACACCATAGAAAACCTTTCTCATGGGGGCCGCCATATTGGATTGTATTGAAATCCAATATGGCAGCCCCTTTGTGAAAGGTTGTCTGTGGTATTGTCTGCTCGTGTTTTTACTTTTTATGTAACACTGCTTGGTTTGCCTTCCTGTAATCTGTTACCTGCTTTTTTATTCCATTACATTATAGTGAAACGTTTTAGTGAAAGAAATAGAATGATCGACTGAATTCTGTGATTATTTACAGAATCTCTGAAGTTTTTATAAACCCAGTACTCAAAACGAATAGCGACGCAGAAACCATATTTCCGAAAGTGGAACAGCCAGTTTTGGCATTTTTAACATGTAGAAAGAAAGAATAGATAAGTTAAAGAGATTAAAACAAGTTTTTTTTTCACTTGGTTTACTAGTTTCTACGAGTTTTTTTTGCTAGAAGATGACATTGATTCGTCTGCTTAAAACTACTACTTTTCGTTTTAAACTTATCTTTACAAAACAGTGCTCTTTTGGTACTGCAAGGAAAAAACTGAATTCAGCAATCGTTATCGAGAAGAAAAATAATTATTTGGATGAAAAGAACGGTTTGGAAGGGAAGAATATGAAATGAAGTATGTGCAACTAGTTATTTGCGAACATTAATAATTCTGCCTTATTTTGGCGAACAATACAGTATATAACTAAAGAACGTCAAAACATAGCCAGTTGAAAAAGCACTTACGGTTGGAAAAACGAGTAAAAACAGAGAATACTCGAGGAAATATGGCTGAAGAGCAACAACAAGGAAAAAACGCAAAAAATACAGCATGAAATCCATAGAAAATAAAAGCAGAGTCACAAAAACTACCACCACGGATGTGGATTGTAGATAAATACCTCAAAAAACACAATAACTAAACACAATTTAAACAAAAATAACACAAAAAGTTAGAGGGGGAATTAGGCTTAATGGCTCGTAGGCAGCAATGTCATTAGCATAAACCTCATTCACAGTGCAGTGACCTAGATGCCACTCCATGACACATTACAGACAAATCAGTGAGATCTGAAGATAATCTGTGACAGATAATATGGCTCTCACTTACGTCTGCATTTGTAACTAACAAACGTATAGCATTGAACAATGAATATCGAACGCATCATTCCACGTAATTTTTGATGCAGCGATTTCACCTGAGCAAGCCCTAGCAGACTAGCTGCTCGCGGCTGCAGGATGGTGTATCATAGAAGTCAAAATCGGTCAATAAATGCCACACAACCTATTTGAAAGCAACAACTTTGACCTTCTAGGCACGTAGTAACACGTCATTTCGTATCAAATTTTCTTTAGTCTGGTACAGACTTCAAACTTCTATTGTTATGTTCTTGGGATTGTTGTGCACCTTAGCTTTTGTGAAGCAGGAAAATAAACTGCATGAATGCCAGCTTGATGATGGTACATTCAAAATTCGTCGTCCAATACCGTACAGAAGCAAGGAAGAAAACTGGCATAGCGCAAGATAGTAAACTTTGCTTTGATCTTGATTTTCCATAGAACAACATTCCAAAACAGTTTGGCGTATCGATTCTTTTGACTTAAGGAGTAAAAAAATGTGTTTTATTTGCGTAATATCGTCTGCACAGAGGACGGCAACCATTTTCGTTTACGTATACTAGTTTTAAAAATGGACCGATAATTGAAACACGTGGATGAACAATGAGCAACTTGAGTATTAGACCTTACCTCTTGCAAACACTTGGTAGGAATTAATGAAATTTTATTACCTCACCTACATGGCGTAGTTAGGACTACAAAATCAGTGTTTTAATTCTGCAATATCGTCTAAGCATAGGATAGCAACCATTTTCTTTTACGTTTACTAGTTTAAAAAAAAATGGGCCAAGAATCGAAAGGAGCACGTGGCAATGAACGATAAACAACTGGAGTCCGAAATCTCACCTCTTGCAAACACTTGATAGGAATGAATTAAATTTTCATACCTCACCTACATGGCGTAGTTAGGATTACTGCGAAGCATTTTCTCATACAATCTGAAACTAATAATTAGTGAAAACTACGCATGAACACTGCCTAAGTTACTGTCTAAATTAGACATGCCATGATTGATTAAAGGCCACATCTATAGAAAAATATTTAGGAAACTAAAACGAAGAATGTCAGTATCAATATTTGTGGTGTTGAACACTTTTTTTTCATTCAAATCACGGGTTTTATGGTAATCTGGTTTATATTTATTGTAAATCAGTGGTTTTGAATTATTTTTACTACTTTCATAACTTTGTGATTGCCCCAAAGATTATAAAATGTCCACTCCTAATATTGCGTGATTACTTATTGTGTATGCATAGTATATACTGCCCACACAAATTAGACATAAATTTATATGTATCACAAACAGTCTTCGTACCCATTTGCAGGCAACATTTATCAAAGACTTTGAAAAATTCATTAGGCTCCATAATTCGTCTGTATTTGAAACGATATCTGTTTCCAAATAGTGCAGGAGTTGATTACTGCAATCCATGTTTCCAGGAAAATTTATATCCTTTTTCTTTGCTGCCTGACGTAGCTCATCTGTTTCTTGACCACAAGCCGTGAGAGAACCGATATCAAATTGTTCGACTCTGAAAGTTTTAACATCGACAGCTACCGGATACTGAAGATAATAGGATATTCTCTCAAACATTTGGTAAGCGCTGAATATGACACAGAGAACAAATGCAAATGTTTGAAAGACTCTCTTCTTCCACGATACACTTTTGTCTGAAATATTGTGCCATAATGGCATAGTTCTGTGGTCGTTTCTTGAGAAGGAGACCAATTGTACCGCAATTCCTCGGATTCGGCTATTCAAAACGTTTTCCATTTTGAGTTTCCTTTCGATACAAATCATCAATTGGGAAGGAATTCTGAAACATAAATTTCTAGCATTACTTTATAAATGATTTGATCGATCACTTTATTAATCACGCTCCACAACTTTTGATTTTCAAGATTTTTTCAAAATCAAGGGCTACGATAACGGTCCTTATGTAAGCCTCAGCATGAACTTCCATGTTAAACGTCAAACTGTGAGATCCTATCATTACACCCAGAATTGACATAGACCAAAGAAATTCGGTATTTGGGGTCGTGTCGTAATGATTTCACTGCATTACAAATTTTATAGACAACAATCAAACCATTCAGTATCGACAATATGGAGATTTCTAGTTGTTGTATTTGTTGTTGTTGTTTGTTGGGACTCTTTTCCCTCACCTGTACATCGAACCACTAAACCGATTTTCAAGTTCTACAGCTTAAAATGTGGGTATGGAATTTTCGCACGCTATTTTAATTTAACTACAAAGGCCAAATGGGCTCGAAATTTTGAGATCGAACCATTCAACCGATCGTTCAATTTTTTAGCTACAAATGTAGGTATTAACAACGACCAAGGCCTTTACAACACAATTTAATGTAACTGCAGTATTCTTGTAGGCAGAGTATTTTTATTTTAGAGCACTGGACAGAAATCATACAGTGAGTAACACATTTTTGCAAATTGAGCTAAAAACATAAAATGTTGTAAACAAGTCTCTTTTAATAGTAAAAATCAAACAAGCCATAGACCCCCATGAAATACCCCCAAGCGTCCCAGTACCCCTCCCCCCACCACTCTGATGTGCCATTTCTTAGTGGCTTGGGCAACAGACTCTTGCAGTAAAAACATGAGATTTCGTTTTACAAGTCATTCTTAGCAGCAAAAATTGAATCAGCTATGGAACCACCATGAAATACCCCCAAGGGTCCCCAGAGCCCCACCATGTCCATCTCTGAGGTTTGACCAACACATTTTGCGAATCTAGCTAAATACATAAAATTTGGTACACAAGTCTTTCTAAGCAGTACAAATCAAACCAGTCATGGACGCCCATGTAATACCCACAATAGCCCCAGAACTCCGCCCCCAGCACCCTCTATGCTGCCTCCCAGAGGCTTGAGCAACAAATTCTTGTAGATCAACCCAAGAACATGAACTTTGGAACCAAAGTCATTCTTAGCACCATAAATCGAATCGGCCATGAAATTCCGATGTTATACCACCCAACAGCCCTCAGCACCCCCTGTTCCCCCTTCCGAGGGCTTGATCAACAAATTCCTATCAATCGAGCTAAAAGCTCTAAATTTGGTACACAAGTCATTCTTAGCAGTACAAATCGAACCTGCAATGGACCCCCAATGAAATACCCCCCTGGGCCCTCTAACTGAGGTTGAACAACAATTTCTTGCAAATCGAGGTAAAAACATGAATTTTGTACACAAGTAATTCTTATCAGCACAAGGCGAACCCTTCATGGAACTCCCCATGAAATTACCCTAAGGGCCCGCAGTGCATTCTCCAATCCCATGTCCCCATGAGGCTTGACCAACAAATTCTTGCAAATAGAGTTAAAAGCATGAAATTTGGTACACAAGTCATTCTTAGGATTACAAATGAAACCGACCATGGAGTCACCATGAAAGTACTCCAAAGGGCCCCCGAGCACTCTCTGTGCCCCTCCCTGATTCCTGACCAACAAATTGTTACAGATCGAGCTAAACACTTGAATTGTAACACACAAGTCATTCTTAGCCATGGGAGCCCCATGAAATATAACCTAGGCTCTCCCCCTCAGGTTTGATAAAAAATTACTACATATCGAGCTAAAAGCATGAAATTTGGTAGGCTACACAAGTCATTCATACTGTTACAAATCGAGCCAGCTGCGGTACCACCTTCAATATACTCTTCAAGGCACCCCAGCATCCCCTCCCCATGTTTTCACCCTAAGGCAAGACTAACAAATTCATGCCGATAGTGCCAAAAGAATAAAATTTTGTACACAAGTTTATGTTAGCAGGACAAATCAAACTAACTATGGAACTCCCGTGAAATTTCCCAAGGCTCCTAGCAACCCCCTTTCCCGCTTCATGAGCCTGATAACCAAACATTTTTTGTTGATCGTACTAAAATCATGCATTTAGTACACCATTCATTCTTAGCATTACAAATCGAATCAGCGATGGATGCCCATGAAATAACACCAAACCCTTACCTTGCATTCCCCTTGTGTCCCCCATGAACCATCGATGACCAACAAATTCTCACTGAACGTACTAAAAACATCCATTGCAGCAGTAGAACTTGAACTACACATGGAACCCCATGTGATACACCCAAGGCCCTCCAGTGCCTCCCTGTGTCCTTTTCATGAGGCTGATGACCAACAAATTTTAGGTTGAATTATACTGCTAAGAATGACCTATGCACCAATTCACGTTTTGGTGCGATCAGCAAGAATTTGTTGCTCAATAACCTCTTACAGGTGATTGTGGGGGTGCCCACAGGAATGGGTCTTGGGTGTATCTCGTGGGTTTCCATAGCTAGCTGGATTTAAAAAGCTAAGGATTGACTCGTGTACTAAATTTCACGACTTTTAGATTGATGTGCATGATTAGCCCAAATTCTGGCCCGTAATAGCTGTAATACACCTAGAGATTGAACCAATCAACCGATGTTCAAATTACATAGCTTAAAACTTAGTTATGAAGAAGGCCTAGAGGCTTTTGAAAGCTATTTTAATGTTGCTACAATTGTTGATGTTCTTCTCATTGGGGAAATTTTGCTCTCACCTAGTGATCGAACTGAAGAACCCATTTTCAATTTTTATTTCTTAAAATTGAGTATTAAAAAGCTTCTCGTATGAAAGTTATTTTTAGGTGACTACAAGTGCTGTTGTTCATCTTGTTACGGAAATTTTGCTCTCACATGGAGATTGTACCAAACAACTGATTTTCAATATTTATAGCTTAAAATTGAGTAATAAAAACGCTCTCTTACAACAGTTATTTAAAGGAGATATTAATATTCATTTGTTTGTTATTCTTGCTGGAACAAGAAAACATATTAGTATTAAAAAACCTTAAGCATATAAAGTATGGATGTAAGCCTTTAAAATAACTTATAGCTCTAAAGGAACAGATATTAGAAAAAGACATGTAAGTCATCAGCGTCGCACTAATACGAGTGAAAGAAGCTCCAGCTTGGTTTTTTTTGGGGGGGGGGGCTGGATATTCTTTTAGATGTATTAGCGCGATGATGATGGTGCACGTCTTTTTCTAATATCTGTTCCCTAGAAACTTTAAGTATTTTAAGGCTTACATCCGTATTTTATTAAGCATTTTTGTAATGTTAATATATAATGGACCATTTTAAAAATATCTATTGACAAAGCACCTGTTTTACTTGTTCTACCTACCCATTCGAGTATCCATCTAACTAAATGAACTTAAACATGAAAAGTTCAAGTCAAGGTTAAAAAAGTATTCGTCATATTATCAGAGAGGTTATTATTAATATTGCATGAGAATCTGTGTTGAATCATAGATCATTTTAATGTTAAATATGTTGTCGATAATTAAACTGAGATTTAAATATTCCATGATTAAGACTGTAAATATCGAAATAATCTACCAAAAAAATTCACAGTCTTAACTTAGTTAACTTGTTACCTGTAAAATGTGGCCAGAAAATGATTGGTAGGTAAGTGTTAAACATAATATCACTTTCTGTTGACTGGCAGGAGGTTTTCAATAAGATCCACACAGTAATGGATGTACAGAAAAATGTACAACTCAGTCTAAAAATCCATGCTTTAATCATGGCTTTTAAACTACAGTTATAACGGTTACTATGGTGATACAATCATTTTTTTTAAATCCTTTAAGTACACAAGTAAATCAAAACAACATTTCGGAATTTGACCTATTCTGTCATCAGGTTCTAATTAAAATTAAAACATAGCAAAAACTGCCGTGTCACCCAGCATCTATGGTGGCTTTAAATACATATGCATGCAGTTAAAAGGAAACCCCCATACATATCCCCTTTCAAGAAAGGCGAATACGGGACGTGAAGTAGTGAGCCCTGTCATTCCTCTTGGAATTCCAAGCAAGAAAGACACGTTCACAAGCTCATCACTAGAGCGATCTGTCCCAAAAAAGTGCCCCTTCCCCCACCCAAAACTTTCATTGCATTGCCCAACATACAGGGCATCTCAGAAAAGCTTAAGAAAAAACTAAGAGCACATGACATCCGACTGGTTTCCGAAAATCACCCTAACCTAAAGCAGCTCACTCAGCACAAACAAAACAGTAATAGAGCAGACGACGTATTATGCACCCATGTGGAGAGACTACATGCCTAGCCACTTACGTCGGACAGAGTCTCTAGAAACTCAGAGACAGGATCACAGCCCACATATCTAATTTTAAGTTGCACGTTGTGGCTAACATGGTAAGAGGGAGAGAGTTGGATGGCTAGCAATTTTAGTGCTCTGTTTGTCTATAACCATTGATTGCATTGATGAAACAAAACATTTTGACTTGTTGAAAATTGTCAAGCTGCAATCACCTTATTTATATAATGCTATGTTGAAGCCACATGCCAATTTTACAAGTAATACACAACAATGACATGCTACATTCTAATTTTGGGAACAATATTATTCCTTAGAAATGACACTCTCCGCAAATTACAAGATCTCTTCCCAAAATATATATCCTTTTATCGAATTCAAATCAAACTAATATACTGAACTGTATAATTGCTTTTTTCTGATCACGGTCAGTGTTCTGTGTTTAGGAATTTGTGAAGTCGAATGTGAACAAAGTGCATTAAAAAATATTGATATATTTTTCATATGTAGTAGTTCCCATAAAAAAAAGCAAATATGCATTTTTAATTGTCTCCTCCACCAGTAGTGGAATGGCATCCAGTAACAATGGTACCAGAAAGAAATTACTGACTGTTAGAATAGAATGTTACCATGCAAGTAAAGAATTTACCAATAAGAAGCTCAAATTATTGATTTTTGCTTAAACCATGGCCAGAACTTTTGAGCATCGAGCAGTAATGATGTAATAGGATGTAATAGTTTGCCTGCAAATCAAATATTTGACAGCATGGATTATCAAAGTCCATCAGTTTCACAACTCCACGGTTAATTAATTAACAGATATAATTTTCGGAACAATACTGAAACATCGCCTTTCCTTACACAATGTAACGACTACCATTACAGGAGCTACCTCTGAAACGGTAGGTCTTGAGAAACTAACACCTAATGTTTATGACAGCCAGCACAACGCTTCTGACTAACCTGTTATTGCTGGAGAAGACGGCAAGTGCCAGCTGTTTTTAAATCAATAGTTCAGAAAATAGTTAGTGCTTGTCAAAAAT
Source organism: Lithobius niger (assembly GCA_023313725.1). NCBI lineage: Eukaryota > Metazoa > Arthropoda > Chilopoda > Lithobiomorpha > Lithobiidae > Lithobius > Lithobius niger. The sequence continues at coordinate 8,369 of JAHWFP010056512.1, forward strand.
AAGTTAGGGTGTTAACTCGAAATGTCAAGCTCTGTTGTATGCGTGTGAACTTTGCAACCTTTTACAATATTTATTTAAATCAATAGAGCTAACTTCACAAACATGTTTAGTTGCTGTGTTAATATCGATTATGCCACAGATGTGTGCAGAACATGTTGGTTAGTTTTATTATGCAAATGATTGGTTGTGCAGAATTTGCATTGTACAAATTGATTTTTTTCAGGTCCATCCATATCTTGCCGTTAGCTTAACCACATGTATACCAGTAAGGATGTTGTTGTAGGGCACACCTCTGTCAATTACTGCGGCAGTAATTAGTAATCTAAAATTAGTAACTATGACCACTGCAAGTTAAAAGGAGTTAGGACTTTCTTGTGACGATACCATTTAAATTATTCTTAGGCTCTTAGAACTGTTAGGCATAGTTTTTAGTTAGCATTTTAACTTGTCAAGTGCAGGCTAGAAAGAATTAAAGTGTAGACCATTTCATACATGCAGTATGAGGTTGAGAGTTGAAGGTACCATAGCAACCATAACTTCTGAAAATATACGCCACAGCTGTGTTATTTTTCATGTGGTGATATAAACACATCATCTGCTTTATACGTTCATTTTTCTTATGGTTTCGTATACTGCCTCGTCTGGATATGGAGATTTCCGTTTTCAAATTGAGATTTTCGTTGGTAGTGTAAAGAGCACTTATGTTCGTCATGTTGTAAGGACTTTCTCAAAGAATTCTTTTAAATGAAGCGTGTTTGAGTTGTTGAGAGAATCCGTTTGTTGTTCAGATTACTTGCCTTTCTGGAGTGTGAAAAACTCAAATGTTTTATTTCATTGAATTAACTCGAAGAAGATTGTTAGTGGTAAGGAAGCAATGATGTTTTTAATCTTCCGTTTTTTAAAACTTCTAAGTCTAAGTTCTTTGGTAATTGACCGATTGACAGCAAATTCTAGCTCAATGATCCTTTTGGGTGTTATAAGCACTGTAGCAAATTTTGTTCTAATCTGACTGTACGTTTACATTGCATCCAAACGTTAAACGTGCAACCAACCAACTGACATTTTGTAATTTTGTGTATGTTATGGGTATCGCTATGCTTGCTCAGTCCACAAACCAAACAATAATTGGTGCCTCTAAGCCGCAATCTTTTTTTAAGGGGCTGACTGTTAATTGTATTGATGCGAAGACGCATTCTAGTGCCGAATGCATCGGTTTTGTAGTATAACCAAGTCAAATGAACGTTTACGTGCATAATCAAAGGTATGTACAGTCACAGACCCTGTTCGGTTATTTTAATTTATTAAAAGTTACACACTCTATATGCCATATACTTGGACCACCAACATACTTGGCTTTTCACTCGAGTGAAAGACTACGAATACAACTTGATTATGTGAGACATGAAGCAACTCCACAACAGTAAAGCTTACTGAAGGTTACAGTACTAGAAATAAAACAAGCTAATACCAGTCACCATGCCTTTTTCTGGCAAAGTCTATGGCTTTGGGAAGAGGTACTGTTTTAATTCCAAGTATGATTCAGAGCGTTATTTAATTCAATAAATGCTCATATTACTGAAGAGTGTAGGGCTTTAAACTGTTTTTAGTTACACCACTGTGGATTAACCTTTCCGACGGCTTTTTAGAGTGATTCTATGCCATACAATACAAATACAATTAGTAGTCCCAATCACCATAAAAACTACTTGCCACAACAATTTAAATTTCCTATTAAAAAAAAATCATGCCTATATTTCTCATGGCAAGGATGAAAAAAAACATAACAAATAAATATTTACATTTATATTAATCCCTCCTGACTGTGTTAGCAGTACATAAAGTGTCAACACATGAAGTGGCTAGTGTGGCTGAAATACATCAGAAGGTAGTTGATATTAAAAGAAATGTTATCAAAAATCTTGATTCCAATTTTGAAGATTTTATCAAATATAAATTCATTGTGTTGTTATTTAGCCGTTTAACATCTATGCATTTGTTATGTGTTTTAGCCTTATGAGAACGAAGACTATGATGTTTAAAATTTGATGTTATAAATTGTGTGTAGAAAGAGCTAATGGTTGCTTTATGATTTCTTATCATGATAATGATTTTTCTTTACTTTGTGCTTCTACACCTTACGTTTTTGGCCAGTGTATATTCTTCAGTATAATTAAGCTTCTATGTTATAGGTCCGCACAGCACTAGTAACGATTGGGTACTATTTTTACCATTATTGTCTGATACGATTTTTAGGGTAATAACATTTTTTCTCCTTACCACTACCATTAACCTGTATGTGACATATGAATACATATGGTAAACAAATGGGTCGGGGGGGGGATGAGGCTTAATGGCGCGTTGACAGCTTGGTCATTAGCACCAACCCCAGTCACAGTGCAGTGGTCCGGGTTGCCACTGCACCACACATTACAGAGATATTATTCAAACCCCTAATCTAAATCTTGTCGTACATCTGTACCTCCTGCAAAAATTGAAAAACACCGGACAGGAGGACAGACTTATCGCTCAATTGACGCACAATGTCATGCGGAAGATGGAAACGACGACGAAAACCATCAAGATGGCAACAATCAACAAGGAAGTGCCGGACCGTAAGTGGCCGCCGACACCAATAACATTCAGGAGGGTCAACCCCCCGCAAAAAGAAACAGTGAGTAAGTAACAGTGAGTGAGTAATGGGTCGGAGTTAGGTTCATGTGAATAAACTCACTTTTATGTGAACATGACAATCCAAAGCAATTAGGAATGACAGGGCGATAATGAGAGCGAAGTAAAGTGATTTCTGGCCCCACACCGAAACAGGGACTATCTTGCATCGCGTGATAATTTCACTCAAACATAACATAGGTCGCAATTACTACTGTAACAAACACTGGTTATGTTTAGGTAACAAATTGATTTTTTTTATGGTTTTTATTTATGGTAATAACCAATTTTTGCTTGGCTTTTACTGGGTCAGCAGTTTATGACTTGGTCAATGGTGTGGAACTAATCAATAGCCACAAGTTGTTTTGAAATTCACTTAAGTCGCTTGAATGTCCCTTGACTGGATCTGCATTGACCATCACTCACGTCCTGTTACTGTGGAAAGTTTCATATTTTTAGATTCCAAATACGCAATACCATTTTTTACCGTTATGTTGCAATAGAGATAATTTATCATTTAATCACCGTTTTAAGCCTTTATGTTTAGGCAAAATTTTAGGAACTTCACATATAATATTTAGGCTTACACACCCAGAGAAAAACGTGACTGCTTCCATACACACATAGACTGATCAGCTGGTCTTCAACGAGTTACTTCAGTGTTTCGCCAATTGCTTCCAGAAGTTCGGAAAAATTGATATCTTAGACTTTTTTTGTTATATTGGTTTCTATGGTGCAGTTATGAAATTTTCTAACTAATTTCCTGATCTTTGGTGAATATCAGATCGATTCCATAGTTGATAGTGATATTGTTTTCATTTTTAAAAAATTGATTAGTTGTTTTAAATGCTGTTAATTAATTTAATTGTTTATTTTGTTATTATTGTTTTAATTGTTTACCTGTATTATGTTTTATTTGGTTTAAATTGTTTTAATTTTTTTATTGTTGATATTGGAATTTTTTATAAATATTTTTTATCGTAATTCTTTTCCAATCTTTTTCTATTTTTCCTTTAGCAAATATCAGTTCAGTCCCATATTTTCATTGTTTTAATTTCTTTCAATTGTATTAACTGTTTAATTTTTTTATTTTTAGTAATAAACAAATAATAAAAGGCTTTGATTGTTAGTATTTTCTTGCAGGGATTTTCTGTCAGTTATGAACGATGGAAGCTTTTGTGTTTTGTTCTGTGTTCATACTATTTTTTATGGGGGTATATTTTACATAGAGGAATGGGCATTGGTGATATTTTTCGGAAAAAATGAATGGTGGATTTTGACGGGTATATTTATCTGGGCTTTTCACGAGGTGGATATTCTCCTACTACCAGTGAGAACAGGTCGTCAGCCAAATTAAATTGAAGGGGGGTGTAATACAATAGTTCTCGTTCGTTTTGTTTAAAGACCAGAAATACCACAGAAGCATGTTTCACTGAAGCATGAAGAAGTAAAACTTGGAGCTCGTGCTTGTCATTGTTTGGCATTCGCAACCAGCTGAGAGAGTATGGTGAAAAAAGAGAGCAGCACAATCAACAGTTTAAAAATTAAAGAAACCAATCAAATGTACATATGACTATACGTCAACGTTTCAGGGATAGTCAGCACTCTTTATCAAAAGCAAAAACCCGTCAAGCTACATAACAAATACACTAAAATCAACATGTCAAAGTTCAGCATAGTCAAATGCAATATAAAACAAGTTACAATTACAAATAAAAATTAAACATTTAAAAAAATGAGAGAACCAAACTTTCGCTGGTAAATAAGCAAAAAATGGAGAACCACCTTCATCTGCTAAAGCACGAGCGAAGTGGTGTGACTTGGTGAATTTCTTCCTTGTTTCTCAAACTCGATGCCAGGAGTGATTATTGTGAATATGCCACAAGGGAAAGTGGTGGAGGTGCAATTAATTTTATTGAAATTGTTTTCTGGGAGAGACATAATTTAGTAATTACTCCGATGTATTCTTCAATATTTTTTCTGAGATAATGTGGTTATTCGTAGTGGTATTGGGATAGTGTGACTAACATTTCAAGGTTAAGCCTAATTCTTGATTGTTTTTTAGTGAAAAGCACATTGGTATTGTCTAAATCAGATGTTTGCCCTGTTTTTATCCGATTTGACAATTTCCCTGTCTTAATTTTATGTTGTATGAGAGAATTAGTTAATACATCAAGCTTTTCCTTTATTTTGTGGAATGAAATTATTTGACGTAGCCTCTGCTGCATCTGTTCTATATAAGTGGCCTTGCTTGTGACCGTGGAACAAGGTATTTTTTTGCACTTTATAACTGAGTGCTGACACTACCTGAAACATCGTTCTATTGTTGTATTTGTACTTGATGGACTTCATTTTTGTTTTTAAGCTGAATTGTTATGGGGAGAATTGAGGCTTAATGGCGCGTCAACAGCTCGGTCATTAGCACCAATGGTTATGGATGGATAGCAAGTTTTGGGTTCTGTGAGTGTACATAATCATTGATGGCAGTGACAAAACCATCCATTTTGAGTCACTGACAATTCAAAATGTGCAATCAACCTGTATATAAAATTCTATGTTTTGTCTATAAGGCAGTTTTACACGATATACACAACAATGGCATGTTACATTGTTCTTCTTGGAACAAGATTACTCTTTGGAAATGAAGCTCTTCATTTACTACAAGAAGTTTTACCTCAAATGGCCAAAAAAAATATTTTGTTGTTAGAATTCAAACTCAACTGTAGCTGTGTAAGACTTTTACTGATAACTGAAAAACTTCAGTGTTCAAGAATTTTCGAGTCGAATTTGCATAACTCATATTAAATCAAATTTTTGAAATATTTTATGTTTTGTGATTGAAATAGGAATTTTCGTTGTCACCTCCTCTCAAAGTAAAATGGGAGCCAGAAGCCATGGTCCAAAAAAAATTACTGACTGGTCGAAATAAAATATAGAAAGTAAAGAATTCACTGGTAAGAATATCATATTAATGATGTTTGCTAAAATCGTGGTCAGTATGCGTGAATAATAATAGGCTGTAATAGTTTGCCTTATCGTCACAATGGCATGGATTCACTAAGTCAAACGGTTTCACAACTGGACGATACATTCGTTTACACAAGTTTAAATGCACATTTAGAGTAGTAAAAACGATTAATTTTGAAACATTGGCCTACCTGAGACGATATAACAACGCCTGTTACAAGAATTAACTCTGAAATGGTAGGTATTTACGAACCAACACCTGATGCGTATGACAGCTATTATAATGCATAAGACTAACCTGTTATTATACGAGAAGACTGCAAGTGCAAGCTGTTTATGTTTAAATCAATAGAGCAAACTCACGAATGTGTACAATTTTTGTTTCTGTATTGTTATTAATTATGCAGCAGATTCGTGCAAAAGCATGTTGCTTAGTTTATTATGCAAATGACTGGTTATACAGACTAGGCATTATGCGAATTGATTTATGCAGGTCCATTCGTTTGTTCCCATCAACCTAAGCCTTCGGGTACCAGTAAGGATGTTGTAGAGATCGTATTTTAAAGCTCTCACAACGCTTGCTTTTCATCACAAACCATAGTTATTTGCATTCTTGTTCGTAGTCATGAAGGGGTTAAATAACTTTAAATATTAGTTACACTATTTATACTTCGTTACTGTCCTTCAACAGTTGCATAAGTAGTGATATTTTTCTGGCATGTATTTATTTTGCTAATAACTGTAAGTGTGAATTATGTAGTTTCTCTGTGAAAGAAATTAGGGTCACGCATTTTCCAACTGTCCACATTGCGGTCACCGTTTAATAGAGTTATCAGGTATGGAATATTATTATGCTGGAGGCACAATTGCATTATGCGTCTTGGTAATGCTCAAAGTATGAGATTCAGTTCGGTATGGTTTTATGTTTGTGCTCAGAAACCCTTTGGTATGTCTTCAAGTTTGAACCTGACTTTGTCCCAAAAAGCAAAATTTTTGTGTGATAGTGGGAGATGATATTCCATTATAAACATGAAAGTATCCAAAAGTATGTCACTTCCTTCAGGTACTATCTCAAAAATGGCCTCCCAAAAAGCAATTTCTCCTTATAACTCCCTAATGATCCAATCGACTAAAAAAATCATTCTCGTATTCATATTAATATTCATATTCATATAATAGTAACATTATACCTCAACTTTACCATTAATTTTGTAGGAAGAGTGAATAGAAATTTATATTAAATTTATATTTATGATCAATTGTTCATTTAAAAAACTTTACAATATTTGTTAATGCTCCTTAAAACATCGTGTGCAATACTCACCCAGGTAGGTTTGTGCTTTTGAAGTTTTAATATCAGTTCCGTTATTTGCAGGCTCCTACTCCATCTCATACTAACGGTGTGTGCAAATGCTGTGGGCTAAAAAAAATGCCACGTTTTTCATGCTGGTTGGCATGAAATGTGATAATCATTATGACTGTATAATTTGACACTTGGCTTTTGGTCTCAAAATGTGAAGCAGACTAGAAGATCTAGTTTTATAATGTGCCTCAACAGTGCCTGAAGTTTCACTACCTTTTTCACTGACTCTTTGAGAATGAAGAAGTGATGGCATGTCAAGGTTAGTTGCTAGCCAATGCAAAAGATTATTTATGCAGCTAAACTCAATGGCTAAATAACCCAAAGCTAGAAGTTTCACAATGTATCAGGAATTCATTTCCCCAATAAGTGCACTTCATGAACACTAAGGAACACTTCCAATACAATGTCCCTGCAACGGAATTAGTGAATTTCTCGCAAGTCTCCGATATGAATATCGATTTGTAATTATGACATCAAATGTACTTACGCCGGTTTCATGGAAAAAGTGCTGTAAATTTCTAAATAAAAAATTCTTACAGCACGATAGATTGAGAGCACAGAGTTGTGGCCAGTGTACCATCAAAACACGTGTGCTACACCATTCTAGAGCCGCACATTTGCTTTGCTTTCTTTGCATCACGACCACCTGCCTCGAGCTCCAAAAGAAACACGTCATCTACACTGTAATTTAAAAGCATTGGATATTGGTACTAAGAGCAAAGATAAACAACAGCTTTCAACACAATAAAGGGAGAAACAGAAAACAAGATATTTTGATTATAATATCCACTTTCAATTCATTTTTGGGTTTAGTGTATCAGCACATTCAAAATGAAAGCAAAACACATTTTCAGCAGCCGTATTTTACGCTGTATCTTTATAGTTCATCATAGTGACTATTTGTTACCAACAAACGCCTCCTTAAGAAGCGTGAGGTTTTGTAAAATTTATTAATGTACTGGTAACAACATCTTAAATATGTAACTAATTGAAAGGTACCGACCCTAACCAAACGAAACATACACAGTAAATCTGATATAAAACAACAACACAAACTTACGAAATAAAGTTATGTTGGTGATGCAGATGTGCTTTTAGGTGATCCCACATTCCAGTGCTAACTAACACGGATTTCATTTTGTAGTGAGAGTAAAGCCATATAATGCAAGATGAAACAGAGTCACTCGACGATTTGGGTTAGCTCTGACTCTTTCTCAAGAGAAATACATACAAATATCCGTTAAAAATGTAAAGTTCAAATCAAAATGCACAAAATTACCAGACAAAACAGTTAGTCGCAGAAAAACGGAAAATTCATGTAAAATTTTAAGAATAAAAATTTGTGGCGAGAGCAGCCAAGATAGAGACCTCAGATGTAAAGTTGGCCTTGGTGACGAAATTAGGTAATTATTGATTTGTTGAGGAGTTCAATATATTTTGTATGAAGAAGGACACGGTTATAAACTCTTCCCACGGTAAGAAGTTGGATAAGGTGATCTAATTTGTCAGTTTTTACAAGAGTGAAATCTAATGAAGGTGCGTGATCAGTTTTCTTCTATGCTAACAGAATTTCAGGTTTCATTATTTGATTATCTATTAATTGTACCGGTAATTATTGATAAGTAAAGTACGTCTCCACATAGTGTTGTATTCAAGGAAGGTTTATATGATGCAATCACTTACTGTAATTGTTTGAAAATTTGTTGATTTAAAGATTTGATAGGAATTGGAACAGTGGCATTCCTGTTGTCAGTTCTGCAAATTGTGATATCTACGTCAACTCTTCATTTTCTAATAAAATAAAGTAGGTTGAATCTTAGTTTTAGCGATCGCTGTGAAAGGGAGTGACACAATGAACTGATAATAATAGCACGTGCCTCACTACACCTTGGAGCATGAGTGAGTCTAGATTCAAGTGACACAGTGAAAGATGCAGTCAAATTTTCAGCAAAGGGATTGACAAATATTTGGGTGCACGAAAAGTAGTTGGGTATTGCGAATGTCAAATGTTTTTTCCGAAAATTTATGCTAAAATTGTTGGTTCAGAAATGCGTGCAAGTAACGAGTGGCATCAGGTGACTCCAAATTAAAAATGATGAGGGGGACTGTTAACAAATTTAGAAGCACTGGAACACCTTGTATTTATAGTAACGCCATATTCTGCAAGAAAATCAGAAGTTTATCCCAAATTCGTTTATCCCTGATTGTCCCAATATATCCGAACTTAGTACATTACTAACAATTTTGCTGTTCGAATTCAAACTCATTTTTCCTAGAATTTTGTTCCGTTCTTATTCAAGCATATTTTTAGCACGCTGTCCATTCAAGCTCACAAATTCGGTACGTTATTAAAGCAATAACACTAAATAAATTGTTTCATTTAATAGTTGCATTTACTTGCAACAATATAATCCTGTTGCTGTTAAAGATAGATTTTGGTGTGGGTTTGTGGGGGTTTGTGATTTATTTGCTTGCTTGTCTTTTGTTGTGATGCGCTGCAGGTTATTGATGGTGTTTCAGTGCATAGGGTATTTTCTTTAGATGTAGGTAGGTTTGGGGCGCATGGCATTAGGCTGGAACCTCAATAAATTACAGAATGGAATGGGTTTCCTGCTTTAATACTTTACAAAAATAATTGCAAAAACCACAAGCGAGGACATAGGTAAACAGAGTGCTCAAACACTTAAAAAAACAAGTAAACAAAATGCTCGGCAAATGAGTTCGAATTTCAAAAAGCAATGTTGTAGTAATATGCCAACTTGGGATAAACAGTGATAAACGAATTTGTGATAAATACTTTATTTGAATTCCAATATCTGCTTTTACTATCGTTGCAAGTTATTCCAGTGCTTTTCAGTTTTCTACAAGCAATCCAGCATGATTGAAATTAAAGTAATGAAACTTACGCTGACTTCCCACATCAAATTCAAGCACCACATTGTTTTAGCGACCATATTTTAAACCATACCAGACTACTTAGAGCTGGAGCACTTAGGCTTACTATTCTATAACAGTAATCAACGTTTTGGGTGAAGAAGTGATCGGTCAACAAAAGCGTAATATTTAGGTTCGATGAATGAATAGTTCTATATCCAAAACTTTGGGGGGGGGGATGAGGCTTAATGGCGCGTCAACAGCTTGGTCATTAGCGCCAACCTCAGTCACAGTGCAGTGGTCCGGGTTGCCACTGCACCACACATTACAGAGATATTATTCAAACCCCTAATCTAAATCTTGTCATACATCTGTTCCTCCTGCAAAAATTGAAAAACACCGGACTGGAGGACAGACTTATCGCCCAATTGGCGCACAATGTCATGCGGAAGATGGAAACGATGACGAAAACCATCAAGATGGCAACAATCAACAAGGAAGTGCCGGACCGTAAGTGGCTGCCGACACCAATAACATTCAGGAGGGTCAACCCTCCGCAAAAGGAAACAGTGCATAAGTCGAGTGTGACCAATGCGCAAACGGGCCAACACCACCTCCTCACGGCGACTGCGGCGACACGCCGAGTGCCATTCCTCAACAGTGCCTTTAATAGCTCGTATCCAAAACTTTGGTTTAAATTAATAAGTTTATCCATAAAACACTGAAAAACAGACCTCTGCAACAGTGATCTGAATAACTGGATTAATTTTCAATTGTAATAGTGCCGAACATAAAAGCTCAACGGAAAAAAATATTGCTTTGAAAATGTGACTTAGATTAAATTGGAACTTCACGATGCAAAGCCAATGTTTATAAAGGACCAACTGTCCGAAAATCTGTAAAGCAAGTGACTGCTTCCAAATAGCCATTCGTGCCTTGAATCTGCTAACAGACAAAGTAAAGACGATGTGCTCCGGAAGATAATTCCTAGACAAATTGTTCTTTCATTGAAAAAGAATTGGTGATAGAGTTAAGTCTTGAAAAAAGTTACTTCAATTTAAAGTTGCTGCCAAAATTGATGTTGAAATTGCAAGTGAAAAAAATGGAAGGGTTGCTGTCAAAATCAGATAGGAAAGTGTAATATCACCAGTGTCAAATCTGTCACGATGTGAGGGAATATTGTGCTGTTTAATCTGCTCTTTTTTCTTCTCTAATTACATAAGTAGCAGAACCTTCTAACCGGGCAAATAATCTAAATACAGGACTAAAAGCAAGTTCCAGAGTTGTAATAATTAAATACAGTGGCAAATCTATTACCATCTTTTTTTGGATAAACAATATCGTTGTATTACAGCATGCATTAATTTCTGTCAAAATCTTTTTTTGTGTGTGTTTTGCAGTGTATGCGAAAGTGAATCTAATACCTTACACATTTATGTAACAAGGTACAGCAACCAAATGTAAATAAATATCTCGTAGATAGACTACGGATGAGGACAAGAACCCTTTCGTACATATTAAGTTGAATTCTGTACAAACTAAAAGTGTCATTGCAATTATCGAAATCAAGCAAATTTCTGTTTTAGTCCTGAATAAATCTGAATTAATTTTATCTAGGTGTTCATAGATATTGAAAAGTATTATTCCTAGAAAACCTTGATAGTAATGTTTGATTTATTAAAGGTTAGTAATAACGTATATCATTAGTAGGTACACAAAGAATTATTCGTATACATATAATACAAAGTGACATGGAGACATGAAAGAAACATTAAAACTACTAATGAGTCTTAAATTATGGTTCAAAGTTTGCCTTCACACATTAAACTGCGAGGCAAAATTATTCACTAAAGCTTGTCATTCTATACTTACACAGCTATCAATACAATTTTATAATAATTCTGTAGAAACACTGATAAACACCGATAACACTGAAACAGCTGGAAACTGATGAAGAGTTCCTTAAGAAGTGAAAAAAGAGCATTTAACGGACTTAATACTCTGTGGTAGGGTGTGATGAAATACACTGTGCAACTTGGCAAATTTTGTACTTAAAAAAGCATACCCCTTATAAAGAATTTGACAATTTTTTATACGATGATAGTTGAATCAGGAAATTGTTTTTATAGATTTAAGTAGAATTTGTTCCTAGATCGAGTCCTGGCAATACGCGTTTTTTTATTGCAAAAAAAAATTGGCTGAAAATAAATGGGGAGCAAGTAAAGCTCCTGTTTCAATTAAACTAGTTTTTATAGAATCAAAGTTTTTCAGTCCGTGTTTATCATGTATTCGTGAAACAATTAAATTTTTCCACAATTTGTGATACCTTAATACACTTAAATATTTCTTTTGCAAATTTTTGGTACTGATACAAATTTGAAGTATGACATCGAAATAGAGGTAATTTCAAGATTGCAGTCGTAAGTTACGGCAAGTATGATATGGCGACGTATATTTGATTCAAATTTGAAAATTACTTTTTAAAAGGAGAATGAAAATTATTTCCTAATTATTTCTAGTGAAAATGCATTATTATAGAATCCTGGTTTATTTTAGAGAGTTGGATATCTTGGGACCAGGGATTCCTTATATTGTCTTCCTAGAATCCTCAATATTCAAAATCGAAAATTGATGTGCACCTTGCATTTTTCCCACTGAACTGGTAATAATATAATTACTGGTAAACTATTGCTACAACTACTTACTCTTACTTTTGCTATTAATGTTTCTAAAAATATTAATACTACCATAAAATTATTAAGATAAAAATTAATTATAATAAATGTATTACAATAGCAAAAGAAGAGATTGGAAGGACCAATACTGGCGTGAAATAACAATGCCAAATTATTTTTTTTAATGTATTGCAAAACAGCAGTCACCAAGGACATTGTCAAAAAGGAAAGTTAGAGCAAAGAACTATCAGTAGCACAACTTGCATAAGTGCTCAGCATAAACATACAAAACAATGAGCAGCTAGGGAAAATAAAAATAAAAAAGAAATATGAAACCAAAACAAACAAACAAGTCAATGTTTGTGCTGGGACAAATATTTCTTTAAGTTAAATTGTTTCAGCCCAGTTTTAAACGCCCCAATTCATAGCAACACACCCATATAATCAGGAGGGTCATTCCACATCTACAGGTTAGCAATAAACATTAGTAGTAAACTAGTGATAATGTGTTTTTGTAATCTGAGTAAAATGTGTTCAGTGTCTGATATTTAAATTCGCATGAATTAGCAAATGCTCTTAATGCTATTTCGAGAGTTTGACCCCAAATGTGGCAGCATCCAATCTTCACCCGAATTCCAGCATGCCTGTGGTAATAAATTCATTCAGTTAAAGTTAATTCATATAATGTGTCGGCAGTGCGGTTGCTTTATTCGTGGCTAGTGTCCCATAATTGGTTTGATAAACGCACGAATCCCTTTATACTTCCGTTCTACTCAGTATAATTTCTCCCCAGAAATGGTGTTCAGTAATGAAAACCATAAATTATCTAATCCTTAAACTCAATTAAAAATAAATCGTTGCAATTTGGACTAACTGACTTGGTTTACTTCATAAATTGGGTGAGAATTCAATAAACATAAACGAAAGGGAAAATGATTGCTTTCATAATGACAGTTGAATCCATTTACTCCAATCAAAAGGATGATTAAACACGTGTTGTTATGTTTGAATAGGTGCAAGGAAACCTAGAACTATTTTTTCCTGTGTATATATAATTCAGAAAAAAAGAAATTCCCCTAAAACTAAAAAACAAATGACATAGGAAAGTGAACTGCAACATCTGTTGAGTTTTAATTAGGCCTACTTATTTTTCTTGAATTATTTTATTTCGGCTTTGTGGAATGCATTAACTCAATTCTTTTCTGAACCACTTTCCTTCCCCTCCTAGTTATAGAAATGCTGAACAGAAAAACGTTGTGGATGCTGTATAGGCCGTCGCTTGAACACTTTTCTAATTTGACTACAGAAAACAGCGACTACACGAATGAGTCCATTGAAAGTAGTGATCACATCAAAGGCTAAAAAGAACCCAGTGATGGATCCGATGTCACTTATTAACTTAACAAAGCCATAAGCGAGAGTCTCACGGATCACAGGTGTTAGGTTGTATTCATATGCAAAAATATTGACAGTTATTGGCATTCCAAGTGGCTCCCTGTGTGTTTTTGTCACATAAATCATTTCTTCGCACTGTCTGATACAGTTGCACCGAAGAGATGCAGTTATCTTGGTGTACATCAAGTTAGCTTCCTTGGCTGAAGTCGAATTTGAGCACACCTGAGGATGGCTAGCAAGTGGCATGTATGGCAACCTAAATCGGAAAAAAAATGTTGAAATAATATTATTATTTAAAAATATATTTAATCTACCAAATGCCTGCAGGAAGCAAGAATTGCTTGTTTGTACTGGTCAGATAACATTACAAAATAACACACTCAGCCTCCTATAATCAGACATTTCAAAAGAATGAATAACAAATTGCGAAACAACAAACTTATTTTAGAAAAATTTAGTGAAGAAGCTGTCGAAACTTACATCCTAGGCATAGAAGATTATGTGTAGCTCAGCAAGTACTTGTATGGTATGGTTTGGAGATAGTGTCTAATCGCACATTAAGATCCCTTTTTAATTAGAAATTAAATTTATTTTGGGAATGTTCACTTTGTTATCTTTAAATTACAAAGTTGCTAAATTACACCAGTAATACAACAGATTCCTACCCACACATGGTACATTAAGTAATTTTATCTCCTTGGTTCTCCTATTTCTGTCATTTTAATGAAACGTACTACTCCTGTTGCAAATACCAATTGACCAGAGTTTAAGTAGGTTATAGTTACTTTTTTCTCAATCTCACATCTCAAATGGATAAAAACACCTCATGTGAGTGGGAAAACGATGTTTTTTTTTCAGCTTGTAAAATAATTCCTATTATTATATCGAAAAATGTTTAATATTAAGCTAGGCACCTCTGAAAATACTTCTGAGAAATGTAACAGTTATAATCGCGCGAACAATCTGAAGCCCTATAGTTCATGTCAGCGTTTGTGGTTAGAACAATTCCTGTGACGAAAATTAAAGTTTGCATGAATGGTGCACATGCCAATTTTAAAATTGATATGTTACCTTTGTGAGCCCATTGATAGTAACTGTTATCGTGTAATATGATTTTTTACATCGCGCCATATTGTCAGGGCCTAACTTCTTCTTTAAGTAACTCTTTTAATGTCTTATTTGCAGTAATAAATTTCATTTGTAATAAAAAGCAGTAATATTTTCGATTATGTTCAAATCATATTAATTTTTATCTGTGGTTGTGAAATTTCATTTGCTTGTTTTTTTTATGAATGATATTTAAAAAATTTGTTTCTACTTAATAGTTGCGCTGTTCTAAAGAGTATTTTAACAGTCAAGTATTTTTGAGTCAAGTGTTTAAATAGTTTTATGTAAAATTTTTATAAAAAAGCTTAGGCAAAATTTGTCACATTTTACTACTCAGGTTTTTTATATGTGCTAAAAATTACATTTTTGTGTAACATAAAACGTAGGCATTTAAATTCATTAAATTTTTTTAAGTTTGTTGAATTAAACACTCAATATATGTGTAATTCAATAACAGCATTATTACACTACAATGCTTCTGGAGCACGACAGCCCCAAATGGCAATTACTTTATATTCAAAGACTAAATTTAGCATCTGCTGCCCTATTGCATCAGTGCTAATGAACATGCTGTCAACGCGCCATTAAACCTCAACCCCCCCCCATTGCATCATATGAGACATATTTTGCATACAAACGAGTTTCTAGCATCAGTAACGGTTAGAGTTTTAACTTTTTTTGTGGTGTTAACATGCATCGTTAATTATGTACTAAACAGAAAGGAAATCTAAATGTGTTCGAGAATGGTTAAATAAATACGGATGTAAAATATTTACTTGCGTCCTGTTTAATCCCTAATTTCACGCATTATTTAGTATTCCATTCCGTTTCAAATGGTGTCGGGCGAGTGAACAAATGTCCGTCCAGTGGCGATTGGAAAGTTTATCATTATATGTGTATGTGATTGTATGTATGTTAAATGCTGTGTATGGAAGTTTCCTTTTTGCCTTGTCAGTGTGGTTTAGTGGTTGGACTTTGCGTTTGGTTTCAAAGGTCGTGAGTTTAATTGGGGCGGGGGGGGGGGGGCAGTGTGACATTTAAGTCTAAAATGCAAAATAAAGAGGTTTTCATCCGTATTTATTTATGGACTGGTATTAAGTTTAGCAGAAAAAATAAAAAAAAAACTTTTGTAGCAGCACAAACTGTAGAATGTTCACTGAAACCACAAAGTCAGTCTAACGATAATAAATTTATAACACATCAAGCTTAACTATGTGAACACTTTCTGAAAAATTATAACATTCTGGCCAATAGTTTGGGGGAGAAGGAAAATATGATAAAAAATTATTACGGGCAAGATGATTATTTAAAAAATAAATCTCAAAATGTGCACCATTTTTGTGGAAGGTGTGGGCTATGGGACTTCTGTGGTGGTGCAGTCACCCATAAAATTATTACTCTTTAATTTAGTGGAAATTTTTAATCGATCCTAATTTTCGTACAAACGCAGGGTGAATGATGGCACTGAGAATTACTGTTAGCTGTTCACAAGTGTGACCAGTCAGTGATGCAAGAGAGACAGAAACGTTTGTTCAGAAGATAGATTTCTTGTCTCTTTGCATTAAATGCTTTAGTAATATTGCTCGCCATATGTATCCAAGTAACCTCTGAAAATGAATGACACAAGGACAAACTAGGCAAATAAAATAAATTTTGAAACAAAGCCCCACAGCCAAAAAGTGACCGAATATCCATTACCACTTTATAGAAAGAGTTAGTAAACAAAATTTACATAACAATAGACACTATTAAACTAAATTACAACCAGTCTGATCAAATAACAGCAGAATCAGTGACTAACCATGATGACTGTCTTAACTGATTTTGTTTAACCATGGAACTGCAATATTTAAATTTATATGTAAATTTTACTTTGAATTAATTGTCTCCATCTTGGTAGACATTCTTACCCAATTATCTTGTTGAGAGATGACTAAGAAGTTTGTCACATCTAACAAGTCTTGCTCAACTGAGCTTGCTTCTTGACAGTCCAATTTCAAATTCGGCTGACTGCTTTCAACTTTGATTCTAAGCAGGTATCTTATGACTTACCGGCAAAAGAGTTTGTTTTGAAGTGCGTGCAAAAGGCATTCTCTTTTACATTCATAAAATGTGTCAGAATCGCTGCACGGATTGTGTTTCAGGTTTAGTCGCTTCACCTGAAAAAAATTCGTATTAGGACAGTAAACTGTTCGAAGAATTACAGGAAAGAATTTACGGCAAAAAAGGTAAAGTATTATTTATAACATAAATATGGTAGCTCGGCTTTGTAAAATGCACACATTGTTTTAAAAAATAGTATACATTGAAAAATATTTAGAACCAGGTTTGCACCAAGCTTTCGGTCTGAAAACAACAAAGAATTTACAAATTAACGTTGCTTGTATTTTAGAGCCATTTTAAGTACAGTGTGACTATTGATCAGTAGTACAATGTATTAATCTTACACAGGGTGTCCCAAAAGTCCCAGTCCAGCCGTATAACTTTTGAATGGGTTGAAAGAAGATATTGAAACTCTGACAATGTAGGTGTGGTTAAAGGATCAATCTTTGTGTACAACCGGCATTTCGCCTGCCCCCCCCCCTACCCTGGGAGGCGTCCCAGGGGCCCCAACTCAGAAATTTCCAACGGAATAGGACTAAAGGAATTCCTTACTTGAAAGGTCTTTGTTAGGTAAGTAAAATGCAGCAATGAGAGCTTCGAGATGATGAGCTCATCCAAAATGGTGGCCGGTCAAACATTACGATTTTCCTCTCTGTACCTGTGTGTTACTCAAGCTAAAGAACGTCTTTTGCAGTTTGAAATCCAGAGTGTGGGCCTCTGTGCCCCCCCCCCCCCCCTGCTAGCTCGCTTTAGGAACAGAGGTCCATGAGTATGTAGTTTAAATTAGTAATTCCTACCCATCATTTGAACGTTTGATGAACACAATGTTTAACTAATGGAAAATGTTATATGTCGAGTTCGAGTTTTATGTCTTGTTTTGCCAATTTACGCAGTTGCGAAGCAAGGTCGGCCAGATATTATTACGAGAAAGCCCGAGGGTGGGGGCGGAGTCACTGAAGCACAGAGTTTGGGTTTCAAACTGCAAACGATGTTGTTGGTGTAATCATTTTACAGAGAAGCATTTTACTGCTAGCTACATCCCTAGCCTGAAAAGCACGTAGGGATGCAGAGGAAACTCGTAATGTGTTTGACTGGTTGCCAGTTTTGATGTATTCGTCGTATTGAAGCTCTCATTGCGGCATTCTACTCGCCTAATGAAGACCTTTCAAATAAGGTATTCCTTTACCCCTCATTCCATTGGACATTTCTGACTTGGTGCCCCTGGGGCCCACGGGGGGGGGGGGGGGAGGGCAGAGCGAAATGCCGGTTCTACACAAAGGTAGATCCTTTAAACAAACCTACATTGCCAGGGTTTCACTCTCTTCTTTCAACCCCCTTCAAAAGTCATGAGGTTGGACTGGTACTTTTGGGACACCCTGT
>JAHWFP010056517.1:0-43251 GCA_023313725.1 Lithobius niger
GCCGATGGGTGTACAATGGCACAGCTCACGTGTAGCTCTTCTGCAATACGATAATGGAAGCTAATGACAGGCGTGTGACGAGTTGCATGCCATCCTTCGACAGGTTACCTTTACCAGTTAGACGGGTTGCCGTCATTACGGTTTATCAGCTAGTTATATCAAATTAGTCAAAATTCAATGAACTTCTCCAGCATGGAATACGTCCTGTCCCTTTTATTTTTGTTGTAGTGTTATGATTTTGGTCTGATGTCGTCCCATCCCTATCTGAATACCCTTCTTAAATTTTTAGGAACGGTGTTAGTGGCTCAAACCCCCCACCGCACATTCCGTCTTCCTTCTGCACATTACGTGGCAAAGCCTATTATTATTATGTTAATGTCGTATTGGCCAATTTTGCCGCCAACTCTAAACTTGGAATGGCTTTACAATCACCAGATGCTAACTGTTATTCCAATATTCGGCATTGATCGTCTTTATGCCTGGTGCACAAAATGGCATCTTGCCATAGACCCCTACACATCCGCAGTGCTTCACCTCGGCGCCCATAATCCGCACTTGAATATATTTAGGGGGCTGCATTACGTGACTACACAAACAACGTAACAGACTTAAGAATTTTTTTTAGATAAACTTAATCTGCAGTTATTTCTCAAGCCAATTTTACCTCCCTCTTAATCAGGGTTGGGACAAATCAGAATTTAAAGAAAATCTAAATTTTTAAAATTTAAATCGGATTTTTTTTTTAATTTAAATATAACTTTTTTTTTAGGCTTAGATTTACTAGTCTTTTGGGGAAAATATTAACAATTGCAAAACAATAAAACTAAAAATGTTTTAATTGAAAATTACTGATAGCAACGGTAGCAATACAGTAGAAGTCAAAGTAAGGCAAATTACGATTCGTCAGTTTCTGCGGTCTGGCCATATGACATATCTTCTTTCTTACATTATAAACCAAAGTCTCATAGCAGAATAGCAGAAACGAAACAACCGCAACGACGACCCCCGGAAGGGGAACAATGAACTCGTGCGAGTGTGTCAATTCTTTGGCATGAAGTTGAAACTGGGACGTTGTTGCCCTCAAAAGAAGTTGAAATTGGCACATTGTTGCCTCGACTAACAATTTGCTCTAACAATTATCCTTCTAACTAAACACCGTGGTAATCTCAAGGGCAAGTATTACATGACGTCATGCATACTTCTTTTTCACACGTACGCATCGATTAAGCCACAGCGAAAGACTGGGAGTGGGGGGGGGGGGGCAAGGTGAGCTGTTACCATTAAGCATATGATTACTCATTAACTGAACCTAGAAGAGAACAAACAATCAAGTACGGGAGCCAGGTACGTGTTAAACTACGTATAGCAAACAGGAGAAAGGGAAGAAAACCAAAAGGAGAGGGAGAGGACGGGATAAAAGGAGGAGGGGAGGGAGAGGATTGGCGGAAGGGGGAGTGTTACACTAGCAAAAATCGACTGTTGCAGTGAACGATCAGGCCGAGCAAATACTGGGAAATAACCACGGGTCAAACAAATCCCCGGGCGAAGCCGGATACGATGCTAGTTATGTGTATAATAATGTTTAGTAAGTATCATCTTACTCTACACACAGATGTAAAACAAGGTCTCATTTATTAATGAACAATTTAACATTGAACAATCCTGAACTGTTTGCATCAATCATACTCAAGAGTCGGGTAAGGGATTCGTCGTACTGTTAAAGCGTCTCATTGAAAACACCAGCTTGGCTTGTTTTTTTTTTTTCAACCCCCAGACGATTTCTTAATTTCGAATGAACAAAACCATATGACAAAAAAATTTGAGACACCAGCTGAGGAAGACGCAGCCATCAGAGTTAATTAAACGAGTGTTTTTCTGTGCGGGTCAACACTTCTTTCACTGCATTAAAAGCATACTATCAAACATTATTCAAACATTATTCTTGAATGGGTTAACACGTTCTACAAACTAGATTACCATGTACTTATCACACTGAAACTGCTACATAACCATTTCAAACTAGGAGTGGCACGATACTTCGGTAATATCGCGATAAAATTTTTGTCGATTATCGTGTCTCACTTTTTTTGATTAATCGAATTATCGTGCAAACCCCCGATGCTCAAATTGTCTTATCTCGAAAACCGTAATGGCTAGAAACAAGCGGTTTGCGGCGTTGCGTGCGGAATTACCAGGGCTCTCCAACCAAGTGTGTAATACTGTTGCTAGCCACTTCTTCTGGAGAGTTAGTTTAATGCAGATAATATTTAAGCATTAAGTAGCAGCACAACTGCTGAATTGTTTCTCAACATGGTGAGGAAGTCATGGACAATGGCACGTGCATTTCATGTATTGCCAAATGTTGAGTGCCACACAATTCACATTCGTGAAGGTTGCACTGTAGGCTTCAGCCAAATAAATTAAAATGGTTATTCCTGCCTCAAAATTTGTCTTTTCGAGATATTATCGATTATCGCGATAATTACAAAAATTTTTACCGGGATAAACAATTTTTATATCGTGCCATCTCGATATCCCAACACATAAACCCCACGCGGTTTACTCTCAACTGAGCTGCACACTTCTTTTGGGGAAAAGTTTGAACAAACCCACAAAATAAACAATTTTGGTAAATCAATGGTTTGAAAAATGTCAATTTATTTGAATCTTGATTTAAATCAAACAACGCTGCTGTTAATCAATCGCACTATTATCTCCCGTCACGGAAGTTTATGTTCAACTCTTGTCTCAACGCTTGTCAGTTCCATTCTGGAGCAGGCAGTTGAATTTTGCTGTGTCTATCTATCAAAGATCTGCATGCTTTATAAAACATTCACAGAAGCTTTAGAAAGGAAACGGTTTGTCGCTGTGCTCACCACAGCAGTGTTTTAAAAGTGCCTTCTGTGTGATGGCGTGAAAACCAACTTTATTTACAATGTCAAAGCTCCCATGCGGAGCCATTACATGAAATGGATTGGTCAAGAACACAATATACATATAACAACACGTGGTAACATTATTTGTCTATACAGAATTCTACTGCATATCTTCTAAAATTATTAAAAACGTATGATGTGTGTGTGTGTACCTCTACTCCTCTGGAACCAAGGCACCTACAAAGATGGGAGTGAAGACCAAATGAATGATAATTAAATTGCGCAACCGTTAGGCCTATTTTGTAAATTAAAATTACAACATTTGCGTCGCGTCATGAGCGCGACATACTTTTTTCTCTTGCTTACTTGCTACTTGGAATGCTCTTCCTACATCAATGCTTATGGCTCCCTCCTTCATTAGTTTCAAAAATAGGTTAGATGCCCACATCAACCGTATTTAATTGTTATATATTTTAAATTGCCTATTTTCTTAGCACAGTTAAATTTTTGAAACGAATTAAACAATATTTGAGAAGTAACGTGGGTGTACGCTAATTTTTTGAAAGTACGTTTCCTTGTACGAAAAAGAAACGTTTTTTTGTTGATTTTTTTTTACCTTATTTTCTTCTGTTAGTGTAATTTAAGGATTTCCAATTTTTTTTATTATTGCACGATACTTGTCTTAAAAGTAAATGATTGTACAACTGTACACACGCCGACGTAAACGGCATACATACAAAAAATGTCGGATGTTGTTATCCTATGGCTTCTGTGATAACTGCATTTTACCCGTTCGAAATTATAACTTGCATCAGACTTGAGGTGGCCCACAAACGCATGTATTTATTTTTTATTTTTCTCTATTGTAATTTAAGGTCTTTTTTTCTCTTAGTAATTACTGCATGTTACTAGTTTATAATTCATAACTCTACTTATTTCACTATCTGGTTGTTACAAATAGTATATTTTTTTTCAACAAATTGTCGTTTACTCAGTATTTCAACAATGTTATTCACTTGCAACCTCTTCTCCGTTTATGTCATTTAATGCCCTTTGGGTGGTTTGACTCCAGAACTAAAGTTAATAAAGTTAAGCTAAAGCTATTAAATGAGCCAAAATTCGCCCGGAAATGAGTGGCACTTGAGTTTGAAGTGGGTGCAATTAGGTGGAGTTGATTCAACATAGGCCAGGAAACTGATTGGCCTTCGGATTAAATTAACAGGAAGGAATTTGAAGTGTATGTCAAAACGTTAAATAAATAATACTAATCGATTGCAGTGGAAACTAAAGCATATGAAAAGGAACTGAACTGTGTGCAACTGAACTTGACTAATGAAACAGAATTTTACTTCATTTGTGCTAGGTGGGGGGGGGGGGGGAACCATGCCCTAAAACCGTACTAAGGGAATAAACTCTGGATGGTTGGTGAAGTGCAGCACCAGAGGACTGGCACCGTGTCCTTTTATTACCTTAAGATGCACGACGTTATTCAACAAGACAATATACACAGTTGGTAGTATGTGGCACTAAGTGCACCACCTACAGGGTGATCAGTTTAGTTGTGACCCAGCTTAATAGCTAAAGTACTACTGAACGATACGTTATGAGACCCGGGTGACGTGATGAGGCCACGAGGGGTCACTGATTGGACAAGAAATGGACGACCTTGCCAAATGTTATCAAGGTCACTCAACTGCTAACTTCTTAAATATTCAATCACACACCAGGAGTATAAATTAGGAATATGTAGGGAATATTTACATTACCAATGCAAAAAAAAAATAAAAAATAACAAAAATCGGACCAGTTTTGCAAGACCTATGAAGTACCTAAAATGGCTACTTTCAACCCCTGAATGGCATTCCATTCAAACACTCTGTCGTGCAGGAGCATCGCTTACTTTCAGGGGTCGAAAGTAGCTATTTTACGCATGTCATAGGTCCTACCAATCTAGTCCGATTGTAGTCCTGTTTTTTCCCCCATATGTCGTTTTTTCCCCCCTACATATTCCTAATTTATACTCATGGTGTGTGATGCATATTTAAGAACTTAGCAGTTGAATGACCTTGATAACATTTGGCAAGGTCATACATTTCTTGTCCAATCAATGGCCCTTTTGGCCTCATCACATCACCCAGGTCTCGTAACATATCGTTCAGTAGTACTTATCTCTCAAGCTGGGTCACAACTTAACTGATCACCCTGTATGCAGTGGTTAATAGTACTATAACTAGTAGTTGCTTAATTCAACTCACAAACACTACACTCACCATCCCTTCCCCCCCCCACCCCAACACCAAAGAAGACTATGTACAATTAATGTTCCAGTTATGTCCAAATCCCACCCTCTGATTAATCGCGTCCGACGTAAAACCTTGGGAATATTACCCTATGGCCCCAAAATAAAACATGTTTAACCAAAGATTGTTCATTAAGCCTACTGAAAAATAGTTCCAAACAGTCGTCAACTCTGTGGGGCAGCTTTTCTTTGTGTGACGATATCTTTCAAGGTAAACTTTTCAAGCTGGTTACTCCGAATTGGCAAGAGGACTCAAATAAAGCGGTTCATGTGGCAGTGGCATTACAGGTAAACAATTGGCTGTCGATTCAACCTCCCCTTATATGTTGGAGTTCGAAGTGTAGCCATTTAGACATAACGCACAATGCTGTATAAGCGCAGCCGCCATAGTAGCAATTTATACTTTATTACCGAAAAATCTGAGTAGGGATTTCTCATCAGTCTGGAGTATGAACCGTCTACTATAGAGATACTGATGGTAAAGCTTTATACCAAAGACATTCGATAGTCTCCTCCGGATTCGGCTTTGTCTAATGACCTAGAACCAGACACAAAGGCTTTATCTTCACTGGTAGGCAGTGTAAGCACAAACCAAGACCTACCTGGTTAAGCAACTCAAACTAATTTTAGTGTAAGTTTGTGGTAATAATGCATCAGAACTTGAGATTTACGAAAAGTATTTCTAATGTTAGTCACTGCCATCAAACATTTTTTCGTCCAGAGCCAGGGATTTTTTTGATTAAGTAACTTATTCAGGAAACTTGGGAGTACTGGTTCAGGAATCCTAAATAAGATTTTAGTTCAGAAACGTTTTGCGGTCTACGGCATCCTTAACCTGAGGCATCATACCATTTTTAACAATAATGAAGCAAGATATTTCACCTGAGTTTGACTCAGTTTACACTTGGACTTTTTAACCCTCACACCATTTTCCTGCAAGACAGAACATACGCAAAACAACGCAGCGTCGTGCTCCGGTCTATTACCAAAGACAGGAATGTCGTCATAGAAAGGAAGCAACCCGAGAATGCCACGAAGAACTTGTTCCTTGCAATATGTTTTTGAAACATTCCAGGTGAACTAGCTAACCCTATAGGGGTACATCCTTTGCTACTCGAACAACTTCTACAAATGTTGATAGCAAGAACTGCCTTGGAGTCAACGTCTAGCTCCATCTGAAGAAAGGCAGCTCTCAAATCCATGAAGACAAACTTATCACAACCCAATAATTCACTAAATAAGTCGTCTGCTCGAGGGACGGGAAAGTATTTGGTAACTGGCTAAGGGTTGACTGTAATGCTGTAGTTACCGACTATACGTATGTCACCATTAGGATGTCTTCAAGCGCTACACTCCCTTCGCAATCGGTCGATTTCATACTCCACGATCTCCTCATCAAGTGGCACTGGTCGGACCATACAAAAGTTCGGTTTAACATCAGATTTAAGTCGTATTTCTGCTTTGTGATCTTTAAAAGTTCCCAGACCTGTTTTGAACAAGTCGGGATACCGCTCAACGACATTGTCACAAAAGTTGGTATCCATAATAAGTTATCTAAAAAATGTCAACATTGAAGAACTGATTCAGGCTGAGATTAAACTTGGCAATCCAACTTTTGTCAAAGCTGGTTGATTCCCAGGGACTACAGCATTCAGGGTTTCAGTTTGACCATTTCAACTAACAGTGCACCCTAAACTCCTCGAGGTTTAACTGCCTCACCCACCCAAAACTTTAAAGTAGTTTTCATACCAGTTAATCTGAATCAAGTTAGAATCGCAGCCGGAATCAACTTCACATGGTAACGTGTAATCATTCAAACTACAGTAACAACATATTTGTGACTTAATTTTTTTAATAAATCCTCGTACTAATGGTGGAAATTGGGCTCCTTTTTCACTCATAACTAGTGTCGTCTGAATCGGATTCTGATTGTGGATTCTTATACAATATAGTGTGTTTTCCTACCTTATTTACGAAAGGCATGGGTCGGTAACCGAATTTTCGGTTTTTACTGATAACCGACACTGAAACCGATTCGGATTTAGCGTCGGTTTTTCATAGCGTGTTCGAAAAATCAAAGATTGATTTGTTGTTTTAATTTTTTTAATAATTATCATTTTCTACGTATAAATAACAGCAACGCTCCTAGTGATAAAAAAAGAAAATAATAAAAGAAAATGGTGCCACGGTCAGGCCCATGGTCAATAATGCCGCAGAAAGTGAAAGCGGGGGCGAGTTGGAAACTAGTAATACTATTGTAACGAAAAAAAAACTAGAAAAACGGGAGGAATGGGAGGGTTCAAAAACCTATACCGAAACCGGGGTTTTGTGGGTATTGTGAAACTGGAACCATAGTCGAAAAATGAAACGGACCCATCCCTAATTTACGATTCTGTTTATGTGAGCCCGGTACTTTTTTAGATTAAGGAGCTGTATGCAAGTAACGGCTAATTCCAGCTTTTCCTGACTTGGAGACGAATTTCAGGCGCACGAAGGCCTCTCAAGTTTCACATTAGTGTGAAACTTTCGCCTTTTCACCAAGCCTCTTTTAGACTTACGGCTTTCTTTCTTTAACTTTAACGGTAGAATAACCACTCTGAAATTCCGTAACATTAATCTCAGCATCTCAAAAGCGAGAGTAGTCTCACAAGGCTTTATCAAATGGTATATCTTCGGTTTCATTGGCATTAATCCCTTTTGAGTTTGAATACTTTTAATCCCGCTTGAGTTTGAATACTTTTTAATGCCGGTACAGAACCAGTCATGCAATGAGTTTTTCAAAAAAGAATCATATTTGCATAGGGCATTTTTAAAGAAATATCAAGTGGTGTTCCAAATAGTAAAAAAAGGGCATGATTCTGCGGCTGAAGGGCAAACAAATGGAGGGGGAGGAACGGGTTGGACATATTTTTGCACTCAAGTTTTCACGAAATAATGCATCTAAAGTTTCAATTGTATTGTATTGGAGGCGTACGGAATTTCGGATTTCGACTGGCGACGAACGACTTGCACATATTCCCATATCATAATTTGATTTTTGCCTAAATTTTTTTTTAAAACGAAAAATGAGTTTGAAACTTTGAGGAAAGGGGTTGCAACTGCTGGTGCTGCACTGTTCCAAAATGTGTACTGCTGCTCCAATTGAGAAGACTGGTGCTCCACGTGAAGCAGCACTTACTATGTTAAAAGATGCCCTGCATTTGCAATACATGAAGCAATGTAATACTTTCGCCTGGGGCCTTGTTTCGCTTTTGAAATACCGTTCTCTCAGTGTTAAACGAGGAAACTGGATCAAGGCTATCTTTAAACAATGGTCAATTTCCGTCAGAATTTTACTAACAGGTGTATCAAACGAACACAGGCTTTTTAACAAAGGACAAGTCTTTTTACCTATGAAAGCAAACAATATTTAAACCCGTTCAGCATCTGGCACATCAAATGCTGCAAATACCATGCAGCATGTTCAAAGTAGACGCCGCATGATTCAAACTCTTTAACAAAACTCCTCAATTTTTTTATGTGTACTAGGAGTTAGAAATGGGCCGGTTTCATTTTTTTGACGTCGGTTCCGGTTTCGGTTTTCATGCCCACAAAACCGCGGTTTCGGTAACGGTTTTTGCTGTCCTCTATCTCAACCAGATATTTTTATGTTTTTTTTCTTGGAACAGTAGTTTTACTATTTTCTAACTCGTTCCTGCTTTCACTTTCAGCAGCGTCATAGGCCTTGGGTCTAGCAGTGGCACCATTTTCCCCTGCTATTTATTTTTTTAATGACTAGGAGTTCGCGTAGAAAATGATAATTATTAAAAAAAATAAAACAACAAATCAATCTTTTGATTTTTCGAACATCGTTCAAAAAACGACACAAAATCCGAATCGGTTTCGGTTTTCGATAAACCGATAAAAACCGAAAATTCGGTTTTGGTTTCGGTTACCGACCCATCCCTACGAGAAGTAGCCATTAAGTCTACTGGATCGCCAAATATTGAACTGTTACTTACGGTGTTGCTAAAAATACTATACATACTAACATTATCACCTAGGGAATGACCTTTTAAACGTTATTTCGCCTTCCTCATCGCTCATATATGATGCCATTTAATGCCAGCGGAAGAGTGGCCCCTGGCAATAAAGGCACCATGTCTATGATCTGGGGACGAATTGGGTTGCCAGTTCGAATCCGGGTCATGCCACTCCGACAAAACGTAAGTGCATAAAAATGGCTTACTGTTGTAAGTTATTTCCAGTGAACGATTTTCGCTGTTTGGCCTTCTTTCTTCTTTCTTTCCATAAAGGCCATCAAGGTTCTTGAGAAATATTTGAACCTTTTTTTCCCCAACAGATGGCTCAAAGTGCATGCCGAACTTTATGAACCGCAGAGATAAGTTAATGATGCTAATTGAAAAAGACATTACGATTAAAATATTTGAACTCCGTGAGTACAGATTAAATAAAAACAGTGTGTCAGTTAGAGCACCCGCATCATGATGTGTTGATACAAAAAAACGTAAAACAAACGAAGAAATAAAAGCAATAATACGAGTGGTAAATGCATGGCATTGATAAGACAAAAAATAACGCACACAAAATACACCTACATAATAGCATGTCATTTAAGCTACTTAAGCGTTTTCAAAACGGGGAACATGATTCAATAATAATTCAATTTTCGTCATGATTCAATTTTTGTAGCTTCAGTACATTTTTCAGAATTTTACTGAAGAGTTGGAATTTAGGTTTGAATATAATAATAATAAGTTATTACAGTTACAAAAAATACAAAATACAAAGTTAGAAAAACAAAGGCGCACGGAGCTAAAGAAGCTTGTTACGTATGTACAAATTTCAAAATCAGTATACAAAATTATGTTTTCCTATATTAAATATGTTAGAATATCGCAATTAACTCCAAAATGCCAGTATTACCTGGTTGATTTTGGTTTTTATTGCCTGTTGAAAATATACATTACCTTTTTTATAGATGCCTTCCGAGACGCAGTTGATGTCGAGTGCTTCGTACGCCTGTAAAATAACACTTTTAAGCCAAGTGGCAATCATGCGTGTTGAAGTCGTGCCAACTTTATTACTAAAAGGGAGAAATAACTGAGAGCGTCCTCGTCGTATAGGTTTGGAGGCCTTTAGACAGAAACGAATAGCCCGAACTGGGCAGAGGGCTCGTTCCTCTTCGTCTCCTAGGTTGGTTGATAGGGAAGGAATGATGAAGGGACGAGTTCGTTCGTCGGGTTTTTGAGTCTTAGCACGGAATGATGTTCTTGGAGTCAACGTTACACCAGTGTAGTCAGGTAGAAAGAAGCAGTCTTTTTCTGTGGCGGAAAGGGCTTGTAATTCACTGCATTGGAGGCAGGCAGCTAGAACCACTAGGAACATTGTCTTCCTTGTAAGGTGGCTGAGTCTAGATGAGCTTATAGGTTCGTAGGGTGGAGCCATGAGTGCTGTAAGGACGATGGACAGGTCCCAATGGGGAACCTGTTGTATAGTGCGTGGACGGTGCAGGTAGAAGGAATGGATTAAAGACGAAATTCTGTAATCAGTGAGGAGGTCTTTATTACCAGCCGCTTTGAAGACAACATTCAAGGAGGAACGGTATACTAAGACCGTGGAGCCCCGGAGTCCACTGTTGAACAGAGTTGTGAGGAACCGGAGAAGGTCGTGTAAAGGGGGACAGATTGGATTAACCTGTTCCGTGACACACCAATGAAGCCATCGTTTCCAGTGACTGTCGTAAATCTTGTTGGCAGAGGATCGGACGGCTCGTGATGTGATGCGAGTGGCCTCGTTCTCAAGAACACCAGATGCTCGGAGGAGTTGGATGATAGTAGCCACCCGTTAAGTCGTAATGCATGGTGGTATGGGTGGAGGACCGTTCCTCTTTGTTAGGACAAAAGGTCCGGGTGGCTCGGAAGGCAACGAGGAGGATCGACGAGTAGGCTGAGTAGTAATGGAACCAAGCTGCTACAGGCCAATTCGGTGCTATCACGAGGAGTTGGCGATTTTGCGTA
Source organism: Lithobius niger (assembly GCA_023313725.1). Taxonomy (NCBI): domain Eukaryota; kingdom Metazoa; phylum Arthropoda; class Chilopoda; order Lithobiomorpha; family Lithobiidae; genus Lithobius; species Lithobius niger. The sequence continues at coordinate 11,196 of JAHWFP010056517.1, forward strand.
GGACAAGAGGGAGGAGACGAGGGGGGAAAAGGCATATGCGTAGAGGTGATCCCAATTGAAGGTTAATGCATAAACTGCCCAAGCACGAGGATCCGAGAAGGGCCTGACGAACAGGGGAAGTCTGGCATTGTACCTCGTGGCGAAGAGGTCGACCATTGGGTGATCCCAGAGACGGAACAGGACGGAGAAAATGGTTGAATAAAGTGTCCATTCGCTGGTGGGTGGCTCCCTTCGAGAGAGAGAAATGGCAATCACGTTCAACGACCGCGGAATGAGGAGTGGTAGGATGCAGACACGAAGTTGGATGAACAGTTGAAAAATCTGAGGGGTTACTTGATGGAGGGACAGGGAGTACGTCCCGCCTCCCTTCCGAAGGTAAGCAACTGCAGTGGTATTGTCTATGTGGACTTGTACTGTTTGTCCTACTACATGGTCCCGGAAAGGTTGAAGGCCGAGGAGGACTGCCAATAGTTCTAGATGATTGATGTGGAATGTCGTCCCAGTTGGCCATTCGCCTGAGATGGTAAGGTTGTCGATGTGGGCTCCCCAACCTGATTGGGATGCGTCCGTGAAAAGATGGACCTGAGGGAGCGGTTCGTGAAGAGGAACTGCAGCTGTCAGGTTGAGGACGTCCATCCACCACCTGAAGGTGTCGGTGGGGAAGGAGGTACCGAGAGGTTGGGACGGCAGAGATAGAGCCAGTTGGGGATTGCCCCAGTGAGCGGAACGGTAATGATGTAACGGTCGTGCCATCCACCTGCCGTAATGAACGAGGTCTGCAAAGGAGTCGACGATTCCGAAGGTGGAGGCGAGATTTTGGAAAGTGTGGAGAGGCATGTGTAGGAAGGTGCTGGCGGAACGTAGGTGATTTTCGATGCTTTTCGGGGATGGCATGACTGTTGAGTGTTTGAGGTCGAAGAATACTCCTAGGAACACGAAAGATTGAGCGGGCTGGAAACGAGACTTCGAAAGGTTTATGCCCAGACCCAGGTGATGAAAAAGAGACATACGTTGTGTAGATTGTTGGAGAGTGTGGATTGGTTGGGATGGGGTAGAAGACAGTCGTCTAGGAAGGCATGGATGCGGATGCCTTGCTGGTGGAGATAGGCGAGAACGGGATGTAGGACCATGGTGAAGATGCGTGGGGCGACGTTCAGTCCGAAGGAACGGCAGAGGAATTCGAACACCGTTCCGTCTAGCAGAAAACGGAATAGGTGGCGGACAGATGCATGAAGCGGAATGTGAAGGTATGCGTCCGCAAGATCTAGCGACACTGTCCAATCGTTGGATTGTAACGAGTCCCGGATGGAAGAGACTGTTTCCACTTGAAAATGTGGGTTGAGGATGAATTGATTTAGTGGTTTCAAGTTGAAAATGAGGCACGTTCCGCCCGATTTCTTGCTGCATAGGCAGATACTGCTGTAAAAGCCCGGGGTGAACGAGGGTAACACAACACGAATTGCCTGTTTTTGAAGGAGCGATGCTATTTCCGTCCGGAGCGGAATGGGGGCTGGAGCTTCCAGTTCTCAAGGTGGATCTTGCACAGGGGGCTGCTGTAAAAACTTTGCCTTGAAGCCGTTGAAAATTATAGAGAGAATCACTGGATCGGAAGTTACCTTTTGCCAAGCTTTGACATGGAACTGCAGACGTCCCCCTACTTCTTGTGGTCCAGGTGGAATGTCAGTAATTGTCATGTCCCTTGTTGCGGGAACGAGAGGAGGAACGCTGTCGTCTGTCAGGAGTGGAGGGACGGCCCATGGAACGACCACGTTCTCGTCCCTAGGAACGGGATGGAAAGGGCGATGCGGAACGTCGCATCGGAGGTGGAGCAGGGTCCGATGTCTTTGTGACCTTCCAATCTTCCTTAGGTTGGTCAAGTTTAGAGGACGGAACGGAATGTGGACGTCGATTCTGGCGATTCTTGTTGTAACGAGGCTTACGGGAGATGTCAAGGTGAGGGGCAACTTTAGGAATTAATCCGCGGAACAGGAATTCTGATTCGTGGATGGGCTAATTCCGGAAAAGATGACGGGTTGAACCGTGGAGGTCAGGTGCAGTGTTTAGGGCTATTTCTCGTAGGAGGAACGTGGAGTTGAAGAGCGTGCGCGTGAACCAATTCACGGCATGGTAGGTAGCAAAGCATCTCTTCCTAAAAACTTGATTGATGAGGAACGCTAGTTGGCAGGTGTCCTCAGGAAGAGGACCAATGTAGAGTCTTTCACATAGCGCGTTAGCGGCAGTGCTGAGGACGTCCGCTTGGGATGCAGCACGAAGTCCAAGGCAGAGGATGCGGTCGTTGTCACATAGGACGAAAACAGGAACCGCAGCTCTTCGAGGAAGTTAGAGGGAGGAGCAGAAATCCAGTTTGGTATCAGCGGTAAGGAATTCCGACTGAGGATAAGTGTCAAAGTTTCTAGGATTGGCCGTTCCTTCTCCAATGGGACGGAAGAAGTAACTTTCACGGCCTGGGCGAGGTGGAGGTGGGTCTTTATCTAATTCGAGAGGCGTTCTGTTACCAAGGAGGACGCCGCCGGTTCTCTGAGTAATGTGGTAAGAAGTGTTATCGACTGTCCCAACAACAGAGGCTGGTGTGGGAGTTGGTCAAGCAGGCCGAAGCCAAAACCAGTTGCAAGGCCATGGTTCTTGGACACTGGGTCCAATGTAGAGGAAGGCTTATATAGGAAGCAGTCCAGAATGATCCCCTCAACAGTCTTTAACAGTTCACGAAGCGGGATTTCCGAGGGATCGGGGTACCCCTGGAACGGAGGGCCAGGATGATCTGAAAGGGACGGGTCAGGTGAGTAATAAGAATCAACGTCGTCGTCGGCAGGAGGAACGGGTGGAGTCGACAAAGGAGCTGGCGGAACGGAACGTGGAGGTGGGTTATCCGTAACGGTAGAGGGACCAGCATCCTCAATAGACGGACAGTGACGTTTAGGGATGGAAGCAGGCCAAGACGAAGTATATGCTGAGACTGGTGCCTTCCGTTTAAAAGTTTGGAGGGAAGAGTCCATAATAGTATGCATTTGGGACGAGGTGAGTGGATCGAGCATGCACTTGGGACGAGGTGAGTGGATCGTCGGTCCGCTGAGTGGCGGAACGTCCAGTTACCTAAGGTTGGGAGGAATGTGAGGACAAGTCCAGAGGAGTGAGCTGCGGTCCCACAGAGGAGGCCAGTTTGGCAGCAACTTTCCGGGCTTTGAGTTGGGAGTTTAAGGCAAGCATACCGTTTCTTTGTTCGACAGAGTTCTTCGGAAAGGGAAAGCAAGTCCCATACCGGCAGAGGCTGGCTACAGGGAATCTGGGACGTAGCTGCAGTGTCGCAGGGTACTGGCAGGGATGGTTCGGAAAGAAAGGGATTCTGAGTTGGAAGCGCTTGTTCCAATGAATCCTGTTCCATTGTCAGTTCAAGAATTTCAACATTGTCCGCAGTTGGCAAAGCCTGAGGGGACGCGGAACGAGGAGTACGGGACAATGAACCGTCCTGTGGCATCCCTTTAGCACGTGGCATGGGAACGGCCTACCGAGGGATGCGGAACGTAGAATGAGGAACGCAGCGAGAACGAAGTGAACAGCACGGTAGTTAGAGAAGAAAAGGAGAGAATACCGCTCCGCTTCGGCTTTTATATGAAGGTAAGTAGCGAACCGGAAGGACATCTTCGATTTAATTTCTCTAGATTGAACAGCATTTTGAGAAGGAGAATGCTATAAAAAAGGTAAAGATATTTTCAAGGCAACTAGAAAAATATTTTTAATACTTATTAAAAAGTAAAATGAAAGTCATAAAAAAAAACTTGTTAATGGTACAAACCAATGGTACTAACCAAGTTAATTATTAAACGAGGTTTTGTGGTAATAGTCACGGGAATATTAATTATTATTCAAAATCCATTGTTTCAGTTTAATTTTCATCTCGTTGATGTTCGCCAAATTTTTTAGAAATACAGGTATTTTATTAAATTTATTCGATATTACATAAGCTCTATTTCTTTTTCCGTATGAATTCCGCCAAGTTGGATTTACTAGCCAATCTGATGAAGTCCTAGTTGGTCTGTTTATTTTAATTTAGAACATGCCATTAAAGTAATTGCTTGTCAAAATTTGATAGTGAATTAATTGTAAAACAAAAATTTTATTATCTTATTGCCTGCTATTTGAAACAAGACCTTTATAGCTTGGTAGTAGTTCCATATACACTACATGCATATTGTATTTGAGAATTTATCCAAGCTTCGAAAAGATTTTCTTAGTATTATCAGAAAGCAAAAATCTTATTTATATAGAAGAGGTATTGTTTTCTAATCCTGCTAATTGTTAAGTCAATATGCTTTTCAAACTTCCATTGCTCATCTATTTCAAGTCCTAAATATTTTGAATTCTTTACTTTTTCAATTTTTATAGTTTCACTTCCTACTGTTAAAGTTATGTCTTTTTCTGCATGCTTCAGCATATGAGAAGTTTTAAACTGTAGGAAACAAGTTTTTGTTGGACTAATGAAAAGATTGTTATGTAAAAGATATTCATTTAAAATGTTAAAATCTTTTTGTAGCATGCCGATCATTGTGTCGTAGTTGTAGTTTATCAACAGCATAAATATATCATCTGCATATAAGGTCAAATATGTGTTTAAATTAAAATTCCCGATATCATTTACATACAATAAAAAAATGATGGTCCCAAAATGGAACCCTGTGGTACCCCATTCTCAATCTTAGTCCAGTTACTGAATTCGTTGTCAATTTTGACACTAAAAGTTCTGTCGTCATGTAATTATCTATAATATTTAACATTTTGCCTCTAATACCTAGGTTTGTGTTAAGTGTCTCAATATTGATCGTACCAAAGGCCTTTTGTAAATCTATATGTATAGCACCAACATATTTACCTTCATTCAATGCGTTTGTAATTTTGTCATTTATATAATGCAGAGCATCAATTGTGCTTTTTTTGTTTTGATAGCCAAATTGATTCTTATTTAAAAGATTAAAACGATTTACGTAGTTGATTATTGTTAATGCAAAGAACTTTTCTGTTAATTTGTTTATGGACGATAACAGCGATATGGGTCTATAAATATTTTGGTCATTCATTTTTTTGTTTTTATAAATAGGGCGTATAATCTGTTTTGTTTTTAATTCTCCGGCCAAATTTCCTTGTCAATAATTAGTTTTATAAGTTTTTGTAAGAAAATACTGGTGTTGTCTTTGGATTTTACTAAGTGTTCCATTTGTATCCCATCAAAACCAGTCGTTTTTTTTCATTTTTATCAAAATTATCAGTTTTGCTTGCAAAGTTATCTCTAATGTTTCTGTTACAATGGCTTTCATTCTTTTTCTTTATTAATTTTGAAACTTGTTCTTTAAAAGTAGTTTCGAAATTGTTACATGTCATTTGAATAGGTTCTGTTAAAGCTTTTTTAATATATTCTTCAATAGTAACTTTCGTCTTTTTATTAGTAATATAATTAATTTTTTCCCTAATTTTTGTTGTAATTCCGCAGTTGTTTTACAATTGCATAGTGATTAAATTAAAACCATATTTTTGTTTAGTTAGTTTTTCTTTTAAAATGTCATCATTACAAACTTGTAAAATTGAAAAGACGTGATCCGCAACTTTAATCTTAACCACAAAACCTTTTGATATGTATTTATTAAGACTTGATATAAAAATGGTCAAGACATGATTTGATTAGTTTTCCCACCCTGAAATCTTCTCTTGTTTCAGTGTTAATCATCAGTGAGAAGCCCAAAGAAGCCATGAGATTTTCAAAACGTTTTATGTCATGTTTTTCACTATGATTTTGAGTTTCTTTTAACAAATTAAAATTTAAATCACTTGCTTCTATAAAATTTCCACGTATGTTCTTGTTTTTTATATATCGTTTTAGTTGTTTTAAAAAATTTAGTTTGCCTGGAAGGTTTTCTATAAATAGTTAAAAGATTAAAAATATCGTCATTAAAAAGGAAATTTGCCATTATTGCATCATTTTCGTCTATTTTAACACATTCACTACTCTTAATTTCTATGTCTTCGTGAACATATATCAATATTCCACCACCCCTTTCCTTTTTCCTACACACATTTAGCTTTTCGTAATTTGGTAGATAATAATTTGCCACTTCTTCATCTTAAATATTGATCTCCGTCGCAATAACAATATCCCAAAAGATATCCAATTTTCCCGCAGATTCCAGTTGAGCAGCTTCGGATATTTTCCTGAATAATTTTAAATTGTTTGTTTTTCTTAGCGATTACAAGTTTCTCCTTTAATTCATAAAGCTATCGGCAACATCGTTGATATGTAGATCGTCTTCTTCAAATGTTGCGTGTTGTTCCATGTCTGAAAAATATGTCTTCTAATTAAATACTCATTCAGTCAAATTACGAGTTTATTTCGTTTCATTTGCTAACTTTTCCAAATCTTCATTACTTTTGATTGTTTTTACTTGCCTGTTTTGCTCTTCGTTCTGTAAATTGATTTTTCCATTGTTGAACCATATGTATTTGTATTCTTTTTTTAGGAGTTGCTTTGTCCTCCATAACAGAGACTTGTAGTATGGTGTTAGATGTTCATTTATAAAAATTCGTTCACAGTTCTTGTTCCCAAAAAACGTCATCATTGGTAATCTTGTGTTTTTTCGCTGTCAGCCAGGCATCTCCGTCATACCTTGTCTTAAATTGAACAATTATTGTCTCTGGTCTCGTTTTGTTTCTGCGTGGTAATCTATGTGCTTTTTCTATTTGGACGATGTTAAAATCCTTTAGCTTCAGTTGGTCAGCAATTCTATAAATAGTATCTTCCGTGTTTTCATTCTTTTCCGTTTCCACTCCATATATTTCAACGTTTTTATTTCGACTGTATTGTTCATTTTCATGCTAGAATTGTTTGATATGGTTCACAGTAGTTTTGATTTTTAAAGTTTCACTTTCTTTCCCTTCCAAGAAGTGTACCCATTTTTCTCATTTTGTTACACTTGTCCTCAATTCTTCATAACATATATAATAATAATAATACGTTTTATTGCCTGAAGGATGGTAATACTCGATGTTAATTAAAACATGTGTGAGCAACAAGCACAAGGATGCACGTTCATTTTTAGTTTTTTACAACTGATTACAGTTTTGGAATTACTTAATAAATTAAACAAAACATTTTGCTATCAGCTTACAATACAGTACAATAATATTTACATACGTTTTATTTACATATGCTTTGTTATACGTATTATTATTTCCTTTCATTCAATAAAAATTTCTTCAGCACTGGTTTAAGTTCATTTTTGTTATTACACAGTGGTCCACAAAAAACTGACGACCCAACATTTTCTGTGTCCAACTTTTCTGGTTAGCACCCCTCAGAACCAGGAGGGGACAGAAATCAAATAGAACGAAACGGGAAAATTTGTCCTTTCCTGGTTATGAGGGGTGCTAACTAAAAAGTTGTGGACCACCCTGTATACAATAATTCTTTTGGTAATCTATTGAAAATTTCTGGTATGTAATATTTTTTGTTCCTTGTTCCGTACTTATTATACCATTTTGGTATTTGAAATCTCTTGTGTTTGTATTCTTAGTCTGCTTTGTTTTTCAGTACTGTAATTTTCATACGTATTCTGGAAATAATTATTTGAAATACTTATATCATTAAGTTGTTTAACATTCAGTATTCCATTTTCCCCGTGAAGTTTTTTTGTTGGTTTGTCATTATATCCAAAAATTAATAATAACAATAATAATAATATTTGTTCCGATAGCAATGGGTCTGGCAAGGACGGGGGGTCGCTAACAGCCACCCATAATTACATGTAAATACAGCGTACATAATATAGCCAGGAGATGGTGATCGTAAGAGGTTTGGGGACACGAATGCTTTACCACTAAGGTTAGACCTGCCACGGACTCAAAGGTCCCCGATGGCATCGCCAAACGTGCAGGTCATGGGAAGGTGTGAAAAGTGTTAAAAGGCACAAAAAAAAAAGCTGTATAATTAACAAAGTGTAAACATCGCTAAAATACTGCAAAATATGCTGTGGTGAATACTAAAAACTAATGCACCCGGATACTGGAATTTATCATCACTTAAAAAAATAATAAAATACATTACACACCAAACAGATTGAACAGGGTGACAGAACCACCACCAACGGCCAACCTCACGTAAAAATAAAATAATGATATATTTTTTGGAGACGGAAGGGCTTGGGGCTCCTAAAGGGCTGTGTATACGTAAGAACTGGATAGTCTGTAGGTACAAACGAAGCCTTCAAAAATTAGGATACAAACTAACGACACAAAAGACTACAAGCACGTGGCATATCAGTGCAACCGTAGTAACGATGGCTGGCCAATCGAAATGTGGCGGGGTTGGTTTACTAGAAGTTCCTTTGTTACTGATCACCAAAATGAAAGAATCCGCTTTTCAGCTAAATACGTGAGCGAAGGTCCAAAACTTTATTTTTTGCACCACTCGGAGTGAGGAAATCTTACCACTGATTTCTAAAAGCACCATTTTTCCACAGGATTTTTAGCCATCACAGCCAACCGGAAGTGTTAGTTGATGGGAGTGGCTGAGACGCTAAATAGCAGACACTGTAATGAACCTGGCCAAATATTCGTACCAGTACCATGCAGGGTACAAAATCTGCCACCGATTTTTAGAAAGCAGTATTTCTTCACCTGATCTTTAGCACGATATCCAACCAAAAATGGTGGCTGATGGACGATTGCAGTGATTCAAAATGGCCGACATTGTAATTTCATTATCCTACTGTATCTTTTTAACAAGTTATTGGCACCATCAAATATTCTTTGGTACATAGTTTGACCTACAACGTAAATATTCTGAAACTTTGTTCAGCCGACAAACACATAAAATTAAAAACAAAAGTGGCCTATCTTGTCCACAAATGAAAATATGCAGATCGCAGTATTCTGCAGAAAATATCCTTTCTAACGATACGTGAAAAATTACCTAACTTTTACGGAGATACATCAGTTGTACGTGTGCTTACGTGTTTTCTAATTTTGAAACAGGCTATAACCGAAATATGTTTGCCATAATTTAGCGTTCTAATAAAAAGGAGTCATTTTTCAAATATTATTAGAAAGTTTATTTCTGTAGAACAAAGCATACTACACATTTTTATTTGTGGGTAATTTAGGCAACTTTTTTTTTATTTTATGTGTTCGTTGGCTGCCGTAACTTAACAGTCAAGCTATAGACCAAAGAATACTTGCGTTTGTTTGTGCCTATTAAGCTGCTGCTTGTCTTGTGGAAATAATTCCAATTTCGAAAATACAGCAGTTTTAATGGAAATTACAAGTTGGCCATTTTGCATCAGCCACGCCCATCAGCTACCACTTCCGGTTAGCTACCCTGGTTAAAATCATATGGAAAAGTAGCACTTTCTAGAAATCAGTGGTAGATTTAGTACCAGTGATTTCTAGAAAGTACTTGGCCTGGCTCATGCACTAAAATGCTCATTTTGAAACCAAACGAAGCTAGTTCGCAATTTTGAGGCCACTGCTAAACTCGTTACAATGGAAAGGAGCATTTATTTCATAAATGCGGCCTTCGAGACAAAGTTGATTTATTTCCAAGTTTAGAGGCCAGTGGCGGCTCTGGTCGTGGTAAACGTGTCTGTCCGGTTGCCTAAACTTATCTTATTTATAAGGTCTTAAAACAACTTAATTTAGAGTCACTGGACAAGTGACGTCGTAAGACTGATATTTTTCTTATTCACAATCTTGGTGATTTGGAATAAACAGGGCCAAAAGCCAAATCAGTTCAATTAGTGATAAATAAATCAGATTCAAACCTACTTCCGTTGCCTTTCGGACTCAAATGTCAGACTGCCAGAGAGGAAATTGAACCACAGACATCTGAAATGAAAGGTCTATGGCTCAAAGGCCTTACCCGTACCGCTAAGCCACACTATGTGGCGTAGCGGTAGGACTTCGGCCTTGTCCCCATAGGTCAAGGGTTCAACTCTCCTCAGACACTCTAACATTAAGTCCAAAGGGGAACGCAAATAGGCTTGCGTCTGAATTTATTAATGATTCTGATGCTGGTGCATGCTGCAGAATTTTTTTATGTTAAGTGATTAGTGGTTAGTGAATGGGGTTATAAGTTAACTATCTTATCAATTAGCCAGTCTTTAATTTGTGTTTTAGATGTAGAAAAGCTTGTGTTTGTGTTGTCTAGCAGATTAGTTGGAATTTGATTAAAAATGAATGGAAAGTAAAAACTTTTATTTTTTTCCTTAATAGTTTTTGGTAAGTAGAATCCCGTATCCTGCATTATCAAGAAGGAATTTCACTTTAAATTCAACTTTAAGTTTAAATTAATTTTTAACAAAATTTTTTAATAAAACGGTAATGTTCCTCAATTAAATTTTGTTTAAAATCTAATTTTTTTTGTTAATTCTGCAGTTGATTCGTAGCAGTTTGTTTTTCTAAACAAAACCTACAAAATAGTATAATGCACTCTTTGAACCCTTCCAATTTTGATCAAGGAAACCATACATACTTCAATGCCAACCATAACACTTCAATTCCATACCTTAAATGACTAGTTACCGAGATCACACTTTTATTTTTACAGTTCAGTAAGTTTTTCTATTTCCTGGATCACTTTCGTAAGTTTTGCTATTAAAAGTCAATATGATGCTTATAATTCCAGGGATTATCAATCCCAAAACCAAGGTATTTACTTTCAAAGACTTGGTTTATCTTGGTGCATGTATTAGTAGATTTTGAGTTTTCAGTGTAAATGAATAAAGGTCCACTTAGAAATTGTCTATGTGTCGAGCTGATATCAATAGAACAAGTTTTATCTTCACTGATAAATAAATCATTAATCAAGAACCAGTGATTTCATTTATCAAAATCATTTTTCAGGTAAACTTCCATTGCTTGTTTATCCGCATCTATAGCTATCAAAACCATGTCGTCTGCAAAAAGAACTATTTCACTGGTATCAGTATTTCAGAACATCATTTACATAAATGCTAAATAAGAGGGGTCCAAGTAAAGAGCCTTGCGATACTCCAAAGCTGACATCGGTTGCATTACTGATTTTATTATCAATTTTAGAACAGGCTTTCCTATTTTCAAGATAACACTAACATATTATGACATTTGCTTTTCAGTAAATAGTTATAGCACTTTAAAAAAATGTTTTTGATGATCAATAGTGTCAAATGCTTTCTGTAAATCGATAAGAACAGCCTTAATACATTGACCCTCATGAAATGAATTTGATATTAATTCGTTAATGCGTTTAATATCACCTTCAGTGCCAAGTTTTTTTTACTAAGGCCATGCAAAGTTAAAAAAATGGTTCTTGGGCACAGAAAGTTGAAAACTGATGAGGCTTTTTTATTTTACACATTCGGTTCTCGAGCACAAAAAGTTGAAAACTAACGAGAGATGTAGTTTTTTTTTAAATATTTTTTAAACACATTTTATAGTAAAAAAAAGTGCCGTTTTCAGACTAAATTTTTTTTAAAAATGGTCAGATTGCTTCAACACAGCATTTAAAAAGCCATTTTTCGGAAATTTTTATTCGCAGCAAGCATAGATGGATTTCATAAAACCCCGCAAAAAAATTTGATGCGAAGCTTTTTAGATGATGCGGCGGATTACGTAGCATTTATAAAACAGTAGTGATCAGACTAATGTTGACTTTGAAAAAGTCACTAATAAATGCCGCGTCAATTATTTTTATTTCTTGCAAAAAAAATCGATGCAGGAGGGCCTGAGAACCATTTTTTTTTTACTTTGCATGGCCGAAAGCCGTATTGATTATTCATAAAGATATTGTTTTTGTCTAAGAAGTTTGAGATGTTTTTTAAAAAGAATTTTTCAATAATCTTGTTTGTGTCTGATGGAGAGCAATAGGTCCATAATTGTTTATATCCGCGTTTGAACCTTTCTCGTATAAATTGGTCTAAGAATTTGATAAGTCCGTAAGGCCAGGTTTCAGTAGTTAAAAGTGAGTTGATAAGTTTTGAAATAAAAATAGACAGAATTTTCCACAGATTCACTAATGCGAGACATCATGACACCATCAATGCCGGGAGAGTTTATTTTCATACTCTTGATGACATTAGTGACCACGGTAGGATCAGATTAAAAAATACCGATAGTTCCAAGTACCAATACCAACTGTTAAAATCACGTCAAATTCTTATTATTTATTTCACAATTAGCTGCTTCAGAGAGACCGATTTTACACTCAAAGAGTGCTTGCTTTCATTATACTGAACTAGACGGACCCACGCATGCTGCACGGAAGTTTAAATTTCCAGGACTTAACCAAGAAAATAAATCGCGTTTGCAATACTTACCTGTGTTTTAACTAAATGTTGCAAAACCATGTCACACATAGGCAAACAAACAGAGTAATGTAAGCCAGCACGGTTCAGTTCATCCACATCAAACCAGTACATGTATCATGTGCCTAGTGGGAGTTTCTTGCTGCAGTCGCCTTGATTACCTTCCTTTTAGGTTACGGTTAGCAGCGCATGATTACGGTTTTATCGAATCGTCCGATGCGTGCAACAACTAATCAGATTATGACGTCAGAGAGCTTCGCAGGAAAGCCAGGTTCGAAGAAGTACAGATGGAACGCTATCGCTAGTCCAAAAATACTTCGCTTCTGGTAACCAACGTGCCCTTTACAATTCTGGTAGTAATGTCGACCACCCGAACCTTAAAGGTACATCCGTTCCGGTTGGCTTGGTCAGTCTTGCCACCTTACCTCAGACGTGTGTAAATGTTGGAAAGCCATTCATTTTCCCAATTTTCCCCTCGTGAGAAGGTTTTGCTACATTCACTCTAACTTATGCAAATATTGCAGGAGCTGTTTCGCGCAGGATGCTCGTGTATAGTGAGAATGCATGTCCTTTTAATAGATGTAGGAGGCAGCAACTCATTTAGTTTATTGGTTCCCGGTCAAAATTGGGATGAAGTCTTCAAACTGGCCGCATTGGTAAAACTAATTAAAAAATAATAATTTAACATGTAGTGTACCACCATAGTTTATATTGACTTCCAATGAGTATTTACAAGCTGTAGCTGCAGTGACCACATCAAATACAGCAATGGTTCCTACACTGACTAACCCATTTTCAATAGAGCCCTTAACACACCTCAGGCCTAATGTAACTAAGAAAATCATCACACGCGTACAATGCTTTTTTTTGCCTGCCACACACTGCACAATTAATTATAGAATAGATATAGAATGAAATAGAACAGAATAATTAGTTTGCAACTAATTTTGGAATAGATTATACCGGACATAGTAACACCAGTGTCGGACTGGCCTCCTTGAGGGCGCTCAGTGCAGATCCTGAAAGGCCCCACCACCCCCATCTCTTTATATATATTCAGGCCTCCACATTTTTTCCAACTCATCATCCGATTTTGCCTTTGAAAAGTACCTTTGAAAGGGTACGGAAAACCCAGCTAGGGGACGCAACGGAGCCCGGGGCAGCTGAAGCATTTTACGCTATTTTAGTGCCCGTTTCTGCCATTTTCTGGCTTCCAGTAAGCATATTTGCAACAAATTGTCACGTGCGGCCTGCCTACTTCCTTTTTCTACTTCCTTCCCAAACATTTACAGGTCTTGCGCCCTAGCTTCGGGCCCTTCAGCCCATGGCGAACGCCGACCTGGCCAGTCCGACACAGAGTAAAACCCAGTTTTACAGGATAACCTTAAATAACTACTGGAAAGTCACTTCACTGCCAGGCAACGTAAACCCCTAGCATTAAACAAGGAGGGAGTTGAGCACAATTAAGATGCCACTTATAGAAATAAATTTGATACTTACCTAGCCTAGGCCATGAAGCGGAGGCCTAGTATAATATGCCGAAAGCTCAAAACTGTACAGGAATCCCTAGTTTCGAGAATGGGTTAGCTATTTGACTGCCATTTGCCAAGTTTACAGTTATTACCATTGTTATTTCAAATACACACAACTTGCACAGAACTGTCATGTACATTACTCCAAAATTAAACACCAGCGAAACTCGCTGCAGACAGCCACAATCCAAAAATAATAGCAAATTTCTTTATAATAGTAATTCGTCTTTTACACGCAGCATCAGGGCAAAAATGACACCCATCAAAATGACAGCTCACCTGTGTGAATGTTGTCCGCTGGTGTTTAATATGGAATAATGCACGTGACATTTCCGTGCAAGTACGTTACACTTGGCGGGTTCTTTCGCATTTTGTGAGTTTTGGCTGTCATTAACAGTGACTTCTTTTGTTTTTTGTAGTTTTAGTTAATTTCTGTTTGGCATCGTTTGTCTATTTTTTTTTTGCCTTTAAAGGCTTGAGGACATCCACTTTGCTACACTGACGTTAACCCCTTAATGACCAACCACTACGAAAGTTTTCACACAAAAAATCCCAGTGACAAAAAGTGAAATTTACAAGGGTCTCCTAGGAACTCCCAACACAGTGACAAAGCACAGTCGAGAGAACAGCGTCCTGCCCTGAAGCTACGAGCACACGAGATGGAATCTTGCCTATAACCTATGTAAATTTGAGATTTTATCCCCACGCCATTCCATGGCTGTACTACCCTACTGGCTGGATCTTGGGTAAAAAATAGCATACACGACCAGATTATACAAAATGGCCGCTGAAAACGTCACCGATTCGGTGACTTGTCCTGTTGCGGCTTTCTGTTAGTCGAGGGCGTTAACTACCGCCCTGAAGAATGCCAACTGAGATGCTGCCGCTTTTTTACTGTCTGGAAATAGTATGAACATGTCGCTATTTAAGTCAAGCCCTCTCGTGTAACCTGCGCGAGATAGCTTTTGCAACATAGAAATAGGTTGTAGCAGTGGTCGAATTTCCAAATTTTGAACCAGGTGCAAATTTGCATCCCAAATCTGTTACTGGGATGCAAAAAAAGTCTTTGGAGTGCACTGTGGTCTTCTATTTTATAGCCATTGAAAATTCGTACATTCAGCATCTCAATAATATGTACTGTTTTACTGCACTTTGCTTAAAACTGACTTAATTCACTATTCAACTGAAAAAACTATACACATAGTTTAACCAAATGTAGTAAAAAATGGAGTTTAACTTCTTTGGAAGGAATGGTGTCACAATTGGAAATCTAATTCCAAGCTGTTTAAAATGCCGCAAACCACAAGTCTGTAGCTTGTGCGGTTCAAAAGTTATGAAAAATTCAACTTTGGTGTGCAATTTTGCACTCCAAGAGTTTCTTCTGGAGTGCAAAATGCGATTTTGGAGTGGAATTTGCCCCTGTGCATCCGAGTATTTCGACCCCTGTAATATAGGTTAGAGTAAATGCAACACGTTCAAAACTGGACAGGCTTCAGCAAGCTAAGAAGCAGCAACCGTTTCGCCGATTCCCGTTTCGCCGAATTTTAATCAGTGCCTTAATTTTCGGTGAAGGGGAAGTCCCGTTTCGCCGAATATTTTTTTTTTAATTACGTGCCTCGTTCGCGTTGCCGCGCTCGTTGCGGCTAAACATATACCATCAGAAACCGCAACTAATCACAAATTCCTTTCAATTGCGAATGCATCTTTAACTTGTCTAACGTCAAATTTTCAGAATATTTTGATTCGGCGAACCGGGATTTGGCAAAATGGTGCAAAACGGGAATTCCCCTTTCGCAGAATTTTAATCAGAGCTTAATTATTATAGGCAAACGGGAATTGGCGAAACGGATTCGGCAAAACGGGTATACACCCTACTAAGAGCAGATAGATTTTTAGAGTGAATGTAGACAAACAGTTTTTCACGAGGGAAAAAAATAGGACAACGAATGCCTTTGCAACATTTGCTAATGCTTGAACTAATGTTACAAAACTGAGCCATGCAGAAAAGCCAACCTGGGGGGCATGCACCTCTTTAACTGTAGCTGAGCAGTAACTTTAGAAATTAATTAAAATTGCTTTTAAACCAAATTAAAATTTGTCGTGTAAAGCTACGTAAAATTAAAATTATTATTTTGAAAACTGCAACTAGTT
The DNA here is from genome assembly GCA_023313725.1 of Lithobius niger. Lineage (NCBI taxonomy): Eukaryota > Metazoa > Arthropoda > Chilopoda > Lithobiomorpha > Lithobiidae > Lithobius > Lithobius niger. The sequence goes on from JAHWFP010056517.1 coordinate 27,217, forward strand.
CTCAATAGATATTGCGACCTACGTACAAAATTCTCACTCTACCGGCTGGCTGTACTGACGAACACGCCTCCATCGCTTAGCAACATCCCCGGCAACGTCGGTACCTGGAGTCCATATTGTTTGTCCCCCCCCCCCCCCCAATCGTTATGGGACAGGCCGGATGATTAACTGGTCATGGCCATTCCAATTTGGTTTCAAGGTGTTAATACGCCGGTTGATATAACAAGAACATTTTTCTATAGAAGAACGCTAGCGCTTCGCCCATCAAGTTCAGATTGTTGGGTTTCTGGCGTCTAATTGTCAAAGGCGAAACGAATACGGTTGATATTAAGCGTCTAATTGTTGGTGTCTGATTGTTGTTGTTCATTATCAGTGTTTGGACGAAGGCTAGCGACTGCTTCTCTTACCCGAGACATCAAACCGGCATTTTCTGTAATTGAATACATGGCGAAAGAAAGCTTTGGAAGTTGTGTTTTACCAAGAAGACAACAGAAAGTTTTGTTTCAGAGCTATACATAAAGTATTTAAGTATCTCAACATCGTTGCTTCCATGCTAATTACTACTACTACTTATTACTAGCTAATTCCACTCAGATAAAATAATTTATGCAACTGTTGGCTTAGAAATTTGACATTCAGTTCACGTTTCACTCCAATAGGGGCATTTCATGGTTCGACATAGGGGAACAGATTGTAAATCAAAAGATTGTAATCATTAGTAATGCTATTTTCGTGAACGTTGGGAACACGCCATCTGTTAAGGCTGTTCAAGAAACGATTTACAATTATATTTTCATAAGGAGCTTACAATCAATACTTTCACTAAAGCAAACCCATAAACGCCAAAAGAGGTGATACCGTACAAATCCCCATACGGGTAAAGGGACCCATCAGGTTTTCGCCATAGAAAGTAGTGAAATCAGAGCCAAAATGGCTGCCACCATGTTTTCCGTCCCAACCTTGATGACGATATCTTAACCGACACCTCGGTAATTGTCAGTTAACCTTGAGTAATCACGGTACGGACCACAAATTTGGTGGCAGCCATTTTGGCTCCGATATCACTACTTTCCATGGCGAAAACTTGTTGGGTCCTTTTACCCCTACGCGGTTTTTGTATAATAACAAGGTTACAGCTTCGTTGGCTTTCATCGTTTACTTTTTTTCAACAACTAGTTTTGGTACGATTGTTCACCATTTTATTCCAAAATATTTACACCGAAATTTCGGCTTTAACCTAACGCAGCTAAGTGTAGTCAAATCTGCAGCAAGGACTATCGTGCTCTCACATTTGTTGGCGCGAAGACCTAGCCACGATAATGTGGACGCCGATATTCGCTCGCTCTTTAAATTTATCCTTGCACAGGAAGGTGTGTTCGTGCCAAGTCATCTTCCACTGGGCCAATGGGACACACCCATTGACGTCACACGTTGCCACAGGGACTGACGACCAATCCGAACCCAGATCACGAGGCTGCAAGCATTTTCGGCTGCCAACTACACGGCGAACGATGACAAAGCACGCAAAAAAAAAAATACTGTCGCGAATTCTAATAACGCGAATGAATGACAGTTGAGGCAATAAAATTAAAGTTAACGATTGCAAACGATTTAGCTGGTGTAGTGCCCATTGTATCTTCGATCAGCCATGACACATGACTGCTGTAATTTAAAAGACTGCCGTGAACTTTAGTGAGTTATGTAATCCTACGAGCAGGACTGGCTGGCTGCTGTCGGTTTGATAATAGCATTCCGCAACCTTCGAACCAAATCGATACACGAGCGTTGACAGCGCGTAATTCAAGGAACCATCTGACCATTGTCAAACTGGAGAAGAGGAAGGATGAGGGGTTGAAAGGTTGGGGTGGAAGGGGGAGCCGAATTTACCACTCAACACAAGAGGACCGTGATTCAAGGGACCACCACATCTTAAAAAAGTCCAACATTTAGCCATGGATGCCGTTTGATTCCTTGGTCGAACTTGTACCAAACAAAATAAAATTGTTTGGTTTGCGTTACGCAGTTAAAAAAAATAGGATCAGACGGTCGGAAATATTTTTCACATTTTTTTTGTTCTAAATCAAAAAATCTCACTTCAAAAATTGTAATTTATTATTTTCTTATGCAATACAAATACATTCGTGATCACGGAGCAACATTTTCCTTAAAGAAGAAATCACAAGGTAAATAATAATAAGTTTGTTGCAAACGCAACCGAAATGGCAAGGACCTGGTGGTCACTAACTGCCATCCGAAGTTAAAACAAAAATAAATATTACAGAAGTTTAGGACTTCAAGAGTTTAAAACGAAGACAATGGCCTGGCTACAGAGGAAGGGTAGATGGCATTGGGTTGGGGTCACGAATGCCTTGCCACCAAGGTTAGACCTACCAGGGACACAATTGTCCCCGATGGCATCGCCAAACGTGACGGACAAGTGAGGGGAAAAGCTGTTTCATTGTCAATGTTTCTTAAAAATAAAACTCATTGCAGTTTAAAAGCTTGGCCTAAACCAATTGTCAATCGTAAACAAGATAAAAAAAATATAATAAAAAAAGTTTGAAAACCAAGTAGAAGGGTAAACGAAGCAAGCAGTCTGCATGCAGACTACAGACTGTTTACCGTTTACCTTGCGATTTCTTCTTTATTTACTACTTGTATTATTTCTTGTATGGAGGTCAAGAAGCAAAGTTGCTTTCCCTCCTTGTATGTATGTTTGTGACCTCTAGGTCACCACTGAGAAAGATTGAACAGCTACTTGTCTCGGCTGGAGCCTGTAGCCAGTATTCACCCCGGTAGCGCAGTGGTTAGAGCGCCCGGCTAGTAAACGGTTAATCCTGGCAGGGGTGCATAAAATTCTTGCTGGACAAAATTTCCCACAATATTTTAGTACAGATTTTTAAAATTTCCGCAGCCTTTCACTACGTATAGGCAAGCCATTTTTTTAGTGAATTTCCACAGTTCGCTGAAATTTCCTGCGAACCTCATTCCAGCATTCTGGCATATTCTGCACACCTGAGTCTTGGATTCAGTCCCACTTGGGGCACTTGCCTTTTGTTTCTTTCGCAAACTAGTGTATTGTGTATCCTAACAAGGCCGGTCTTTAATGCAGACTGCTTGCTTCGTTCAACATTTTCCCTTAGTCCAGGAATCATCTGTAGTAGGATGGAGCGTCGAAATAGGGAGGGGATATTTTTTCCTTAGAAAGAAAAAATGTTTAGGGTCGGCTCGTAAAAATAGGGTCGGTCGGGTAACACAAACCAAAACATTTTTTTTTAGTTTGGCCTTCAGTGCTACTTCTTGTGTTAAAAAAAAACCCTTACAAATGTTAATAATACGCAGTGTGCACTTGATAATTTTCACGCGAAAAGACCGGTTGATATTCACAGTAGAGTGTGTACAATATTTATTTAATGAACAAATGAATGTATTTATTATATTCGTTTATTTCTAAATTACAAGCAGCTAGCAGCAGAGTGAAGAAAATACAAACGAGAACACAAAAATACAATGGTTAGCAGGAGAAAAAAAGTAAATCACAGTGATCACCACAAAGTACGACAAGCCGCATCTTCATGGTTACTCTTACACATTGAAAAACGAGTCCCTTCTGCATAAGGACCCATGCTAGAGATCCCCTAGCAGCTTTTCTTCTGATAGTACCAAAGGATGAGGGGTTAATCAAAAGCCATATAGCTTATTGGTCTCAAGTTTATTCGTGTTATCGTAATCATTCCACAAGCTGCCAAGCTTCGAGTGGTTCCTGCAGTGTCTTAAAACGACCAGAGTTTTTTTTTTAAAGAACTTATCGCACGAACCAAACTTTGCATTCAACGTGTTGCCTGCGACACACACGGCATGGTCACTTCACCGGCAGGTATTAGCCTGAACAAGTCCATAAGATCTTGTAGGAAATCCGAGATTATGTGCCCAAGGTAGAAGTGCTGTGCGCAAATTTCACATGTTTACCATTAAGTACACTTTCAGATGAATAAAGAATTTCCATTTGTGGTTGTTAGGTTGAAAGAAGAGGTATATACAGTCTTATAAGGAACAGCTCAGCCACACTATCACATTAGCCACAAGGGTTGTAAAGATTTAACTGATGGAGAGCGGATTGCCAAGTCTTCTCACAAATGTTAATACAAACAATGCCGCCCACGTAGGCAACCAACACCTTCATTGATGAATGTGTGGCTTAATCACACCATACAAACACCAAACAGTTGAGAATAACACTCAGTCCTGCCTAACTCCCATTAGACCTCCAGTACGAAATGATCTCTAGATGGAGCAAATCCACCAGACAGCCATCTCCCGAATCGAGAACCAGTTCATTAGTCATAATTGACCATGTTAGAACACCCCTAACACGTAACGTCTTGACGATAACAATTCCAGTTGACCTAACGGCTGCATCCAGGAGGCAAACATAAACACCGCTATCCTTTGTGCAGTGTCACAGTTTCTTTCGGCAGATGAATGGCGTGCTTAGTTCGGCATGCTAAAAAGTGGCTTGGTTAGATTTTAAAGCCAAACTAATCACCCATCGTTTTTAAAAAAAACGGCTCCGGCACATTCTAGAGTACAACAGCTTATGGTGCATTCATGGAGAAAAGACAACGCTGATGTGGATGCCAATGGTGACTTCTAGGCAAGATCGACAGCCTGCACTCTAGTTGTGCACATTGTCGGCAACATGAGAATCACGCTAGTGTTTATGGTCACTTGCTGTAAAACATCAGATAAACGAGACGCTGCACTCTTCAAAATTCGACGATAGCCAAAAATAGGACAATGTGGTGCAAATCACTGAACACAATAGCAAGAAGCTAGGTATTTGTTGTCAGGAGGCGAGCAAAATGGACTACCTGCTTGTGCCTTCCAGTGCCAGCTTAGCTTATGAAGGAATTTTCTGCTGAAGCAGACATGGTTAAGCAGCAAAATGTCATCCAGACACTGCCATCTTCACCCTGCACCCATTCAAACACCAGCCCGAAGGGAATTCATCAAAAATTGTGTGCTATCAGTAAGACTGCCTGTACGGTTTTTGGGGAAAGGTGTAATCATCATAGCAGAAAGAACTTTGGGTACCACGCATGTGTAACACAAGGCCTTCAGCAAGCACATCTATGCTAGTGCGGCTCGAAGTAAGGCACCAATCATCAACACTCAAGTGGAGAAGATACGAAGCAGTATGTTAGTGTATAATATCTTGGGGGTAGAACTTTGACACATTTCAGGACTCTGGGTAACAATAATATGGTAATGCGGTTTTGGCTTTCAATGCAAAATCTTTTCTTCTATAGCATTAAAAATTCGTAACAACCAAGTGGCTGGCTGGCTAGATCGTTAACTCCCATGTTAATTCCCATACGACCATTGTTCACGCGTGCGTAGTTAACTTGGTAATACAAAATTGGCAGTAAGACTGCGGTACTACACAAGCCCTATGCCTTTTGGGGTTTGGCAGCTGGGGGTGCACCAGGAATGGCGAAAGTAAGAAAGCATAGTTGTAACCATCATTAGTTAATAAGGATTGTTGGAGGCGTCCGTTACTGTCACAGTATACATATCCTTGTGTCCTTGTGACCAGCGTATCGGTCATGCTGTGACGATAACTTCCTGTGTTTGTTGGTGATGACAACAAAAATATCACACCGATAAAAAAAGCTAACTTCCAATTCACGTCAGAAAATTATTAATATTTCAAAGTATTTCAGATGAAATAGCACGATATGTATTTTTCAAAAACCAAAACTGGTAAAATGGCCACCAAGTTGAGAATGGTTTTAGCCTAGCAAAGAAGTGATATCAAGACCATACATTTGTCAAGTTAATCCCACCGACTAATACTGGACGTTAAAAGAAAAACCTCAACAAGCAGTACCCAGCAGCTATTTAACACTGTTCGAGGAGCATTAACTGTTAAAAGTAGTGCAACCGATTACTTGAAAACATGGATCATCAAAGATTACCTGTTGATATTAACTAGCATTGCTACCAAGGAATACTACTTCCACCGTGGATTGCTACAAGGAATACTTTGGTTTACTGGGGGTTTACTTTGGTTTACTGTAATCGGATTATTGGATTACTTTGCAACTGACATCAGATTACCTTGAAACATTGAAAAGGATTGAACTCCAGATGGTCTCAAGAAGGTTGAAATACACAAGGATGCAAACCTATTTATGTTTCCTTTTGGACTTAATGTCAGACTGACCGAGTGGGAAATTGAGCCCACGACCTTTCAAATCACAGGCGCAAGTCTTCCTGCTGAGCCATACTGACAGGGCCGTGTCGGTACGGCTCAGCGGTAAGACTTACGCCTTTGTTTTTAAAGGTCGTGGGCTCAATTCCACGCTTAGGCAGTCTGATATTTAAGTCCAAAAGGAAACCTAAATGGGATCGTATCCGTAATTATTTAAGCCTCCTTGAAACATGGTGGCTTACTGAGGTTACCACAGGTTGCCATCAGATTACTAGGATTACTCGATGATTACTGCCAAATACTGCAGATTATTCATGGATTACAAACACTTGTACACCGGATTACCCAAGGCGATATCTCGGCTAAATTAGGTTAAGAGGAAGTCACAAGGCACGAGAGTGCCTCAGAACAAAACGCTGAAATGTCAACAAGTCTTGTCAAGAAAAAAACCTGAAACCTGCCTACTGAGCATCAGAAGAAATTATTGAAAATGTGGGACTGGTACCCTTATAGAGTAAAAAAGTAAAATCCATGACTTTAGAAATGGTGACATATAGGTTTTTGCGGCTTTCACTGAATGCATTCTAAACATTTTGGTATTACCGTTTCGGGATTATCGCCAAGGCACACCAAATTTGGCAGAATTATCGGGCAAAAGACATGTTGTTACGGGTGTAAACAATGACGCACCAACGATTTTTTTGAGAGAGGGCAAATGAAATCTAAGTGGACTTGAAACTATAAAGCATTTTTCAGATTTTTAAGCTTTTTTTGAGATTTCCAGAATTATTACTTTAAACATTTTCTCAATAGCGCCAAACTTTTTCTACTTGTTAACCTTCAATGTTATTTTTCGTATTTTGGGGGGAGGGAGTTCATTGGCATCACAGCTGGGAATCAAAGGGTTGCCTAGCAACTAGAGCCTTGGGGGGGGGGGGGGTCGAATTTGCTTGCATTTGTTCAGTTTTTACTCTTTCCTCTTCGTCCCCTATGGCTGAACCACTGGGTGCAACCGGAAATGAATGGGAAATGTTCCTTATCTTAAAACCCTTTCCACTCTGAGCCCCAATTACGCCGACAGGCAAAACCTCAGGTTTGCAAAGAAAAAATTGACACCAGACCTTTTATACTCCACACTGGACCCCCCCACACCGCAGCCAAGGTCCACGCTTTTGTTATTTTTTTTCTTCTTGATAACACTCTGGGCGCTGCCGTTTTTCTTTCCTCACTCTCTGCACACCCATCTCGTTGCTGTAATGTCAGCATTCGAAGCGTCAAAAAGAACCACTTAACGCGGGCCGGCAATTTCCGGCAATTGTGGTTTGGCAATTTCCCGGGAAAAAGTAGTTTTGGACAGGGCACTGGCAATCATCGGTAAGAACCTGGTAAATACCGGCTAAATGGGATATTTTTTTGCTATTTTTTATTATGTTCTCTTTTCAAAAGTTGGGTTGATAATGCTATGCTTGTTAGTAATTATAGTAACTAAGCAAATAATAGTTGATACTAATTTTATTTTAACCAAAAATAATTTACACTTCATGCAACATGACAGTGCATGCAACTACTACTGCAGCAACTAAACTTAACAGTGACGGTTAAAGGTCTTCTTATGTTAATGTTGTGTGTAAAGTTTACACGATTCACGTTTTGTTATTTAAGTAACCTCTAACCATAATTATCACACCCGTCTGTCAGCACCGGTTGTAAAGATGGAACTTAAAACAGCCAGTCTTTCTCCACTATACGTAGAAGCTGCAAATTGATCGATTTTCAACTGCTCTCGAATCGTTTAAACAGAGAGGGTTCCAAATGGGATCCCATGTTCTAAAATAGGTCACAGAATAGACTCATATAGAGCTATCGACACCTTGGGTTCTCTAGAGAAAATAGTTCGGTAAAGCATGAAAACAGTTATCACTGCTTTACGAGCAACACGAGATGTTACCTCATTCAGCAATGGCATTTTGTCCAAGGAAATAGTGGACTCGGGGATCATACGATACGTAAGATACGTAAAACTGTAACCTTGCTGGCATCGATGGAAATTAACCAGTTGTTACGCCACTGTGCAGCAAAATCGATAGATGCTTGACATATATACGATCAGTAGCAGTTTCTCCCCAAGCAGCCGTCTTGGTGGTATACACATACCTATTTGGTTGTATACTGCCACAGAAATGGGATATGGCCAAACTCGATCCCTGAGGCGGCTCACTAATTAGCAGGCTCCCACTCAAGATTGATAACCATCCAAGACGACTACAATGGTGCAATTATGCACCCTATTATGAATCAATGCAGCAACAGGACCCACTACATCAACCATTTTAAGTTTACATTTAAGTTTAGCAATACACATTGTCGTAGGTTGATGGACGATAGCTATAGATCGTCCTGCGTTCATTTAGGAGAGCATCATGAAAGCTTGAAGGGGTTTGTAGTGGTATTCGAAAACCATGTTTGTGATATTTGAAAAAAAAACGTAGGCATCCAGAAAGGCAGTCCATCACTACGTTTACATGACTAAAGAAGTGACATTCTAGCAACATCCTTCAAAACGTCCATTGGGAAAGGAGGGCAAGTCAGACGGGTCACTCAGAATCCTCCACCTTCCTGTCCTCCCTCTGGCGCATAGTGACGTTCCTTGCTGCCGTAAACGTGCATATTTACTACGTTTACATGACCACTTGAAAGTGATCAGAGAGATGTGCATCGCGCTCTTGTCGCTTCCGAGAGTTTTGGCGCACCCCCGTTCGTGGCGCATTCTCCCATCTGACGGTACAAGAGAATCATTTTACGGAGGTGGTTTGGGAATCGGATGCGATTAATCTTTGTTTAAGTAAACACCGCAATCGCGTTGGTATGTTGGTGCACGCCGGAAATAAAGATGGCGGACATCAGGTAATTTGTGTTGGTGCCGCTCGAATTTTAGATAAATATTTTTGAAAAACAAAAAGTACATAACTAGGGAAACCACTGAGATTTGCATTCGTTTAGTCATAGGATTTTTAACTGATCCCGTTTACTACATACAGAGTTAGAGCAGCACGGGACGTATCCGCTATGTGCCAAAGTGAGGACAGGAAGGAAAGGGGTACAGAGAGTACTGTCATGTTGGATACCTTAGCTGAATGGCCTTAATCACGTTCTCGCGTTTTGTAAACAGGTGCAGTTTTTTGATGCGCGTGTTAAAGCACCTTACTAAAAGCGCTTTTAACTAGTCAAGGAAATGTAGTGATTAAGAATGTGTTCAAATAACTGCAAAAGGTCAGTTAGCTACTTGGAAGCGTTCCGCGCCCCCCCCCCCCCCTTCCATAAAGGGTAGTAATCCATGCCAGAGTCACACCTATGGAACAACACCTCCATCAGGAATACAGAAGTACAAAGTTGCCAGGACTGGTTTAATAATCCTAGCAATAAATGATATAACGTATCCAGGCATTTTATCTGATGTTACGGTAGACTTGCAATTACAGAAATTTTGCTGATCGTATGTCTTGTATACTGTTTCGTTGATTAGGTGATAACTACCGGAGTACTAAGGATGGGTCGGTTTCATTTTTTTGACTCCAGTTCCGGTTCCGGTTTCTGTTTTCATGCCCACAGAACCGCGGTTTCGGTATCGGTTTTTGCCATCCTACACCACAACCAGATATTTTTGAGTTTTTTTTCTTGTAACAGTAGTTTTACTAGCTTCTAACCCGCTCCTGCTTTCACTTTCAGCAGCGTCATAGACCATGCTTCTATCTGTGGCACCATTTTCCTCTATTTTCTTTTTAAATGACAAGGAGCTTTGCTGCGAAATATACGGTGAAAATGATAATCATTAAAAAAATTCAAAACAACAAATCAATCTTTGATTTTTCGAACACCGTACGAAAAACCGACTCAAAATCCGAATCAGTTTCGGTTATCAGTAAAAACCGAAAATTCGGTTTCGGTTACCGACTCATCCCTACGAAGTACTGCAACAATATAAGCAGATGAAAAGGGAGGATTTTTCCATCATACGTTATCGCAACACTATGTTCACAAAACACGTGGCATTTCGACTATGTTACTTGTTTCCTTCCCTTCCTTGTTAACAATAGCTAGTAAATGAACAAAAGCTGCATTACTCTGTAAAACAAACTCAAAGACGGGTGGTAATCTGCTTTTGCTACGTTGGCAAGAAATATTTCATATCTTTTTGTTTGTTTCTAGTTTTAATTATTTCATTATTCAAGTAAGAGTATATTCATTATAATACAACCTACTTGATTACTAGATTAATGAACATTTTTACAAGCAATCGTTTTTGTTATAACGATTCTTAAATCAACAAACATCCAAGGTAATTTGAAGGAGAGAACACAATTTTAATTGACTTTAGGAGAAATCACATCATAAAAACTATAGCCATGCTATTTTCGGAGGTAATTTTCGTGGGCCCAGACCAATAAAAAATTATTTATTGGTACCATCTGAGGAGGTAGTGATAGTCCAAAAGTGATTTTTATAATCCTCCAATGTGTAAGGAACATATTCTGATATTTTGATAACTTTTGGGGAGTTGCAGCTTAGTTGTAGAAACAATAACGCCCCCCCCCCCCCCCCTTTCTCATGACAATTGTGCAGGATCTGAAATGGGCATTATTACTGAGAACTACATCGACAAAACCCCATTTAAGTTCCAAAACTGTCTTTATGCATTTGTAAAAGAGGTTACATTATTGTCCTGTACCAGAATCTGTAGGGTGCCACCCATGGGCAGTTTGAAATATCAGAGATCATAAATGGTACTCAAAAAAACCTGTTTTTGTGTTGCATTCTTGATTGAAAACAAGCCGCTTACCTACTATGTTTAGAAAAAAATTTCCTAAAAAAAGCTCCTATACATGTTTTATGTTAATTAACCATTGACACAAATTTGTCGTTTATTCATCTACTTCCATGTGTACAAGTTAATTCCTGACTGTAAACAACTGCAATGGTAGAGGTAATTAGATATAAAGGTATGATTGCGCCACGGCGTTTGCCGTGGTGTGCGTATCACGTGACTGGGCTTGTTCACTCAAGACAACCGAAGATCCGCTATTCTCGTTCGTCAGTGGCTAACTCATGATGACATCACGGCAAACAGCTGTGGCTCGTGGTGTAGGCTTAAATAAAAGGTTAAGATCCGTTTTTTCCTACTTCAGTCACAAAAGTGACTATCCCATTCCTAACTAAGGGCAAATCTACGGCTGAGAGTATGCCGCAGCACCAAACTTTCGGTTCGTAGTCATGCCAAAATCAACTTTAAACTCCTGCAGTGGCAGTTCTAATTAAGATAAGTGAACGTAATTAGGCTCAGACGAAAGGGGGGATTCTGACAAGTGTGACAAACTGTTCATCGTAATTAGCTAAGATACTGCTGTTTCTCTGTCCTGTACCATTCTCTGCTTCTAGTCAAAACAATTTAGGACTTTTAAAATGCTGCAATGGCATTTTAATTATGCCAAGTGGATGCAACTATACTTAGATGAAAAGGGGAGATGTATATTTTCTGACAAGGATAATAAAAGTGATTTATCATAGTTAGAAGCAAAAGCTATGGCTGTTTCAGTATGCTGTTGCAGACTTCAAGCTTATCAAAGCACTGTGGTTAAGCACGATGCTACAGCATAGAGAAACAGCCATAGCTCTTAGCTCCTAATATTACCCTTGTTATAATACAAACATCTCCACGTTTCATGTAAGCCTAATTACATCCATTTATCTTAATTAAAACAGCCACTGCCAAAGTTAAAAAGATGCAACTTACAGTGAATAGAAGCAGAAAGCACAGTGCTACTGCATACAGAAACCATCATAGCTTGGCTCCTAATTATGATAAAATTGTTTCATTAACCTTGTCGGAAACTACATATCTTTCCTTTTCACCTCCCCCTTGCGCCTAATTGTGATATATCACTTTCATTACTCTTTTTGTAATATGTACATCACCTCATTTCATCTAACCTAAATCCATCCATGTATCTTAATAGAACTGCCACTGCAGCATTTTAAACACGAAACTTTTTAAAGGTAGCACAGTGCTACCTACATCATTAACGAACAACCGTAGACTAGGTCCAAATTAAGATGAAACATTTTTATTACCCTTGCTGTTACGTACATCTTGCTGTTCACCTAAGCCTAATCACATTCATTTATCTTAATTAGAAACCACCACTACAGCAGTTTGAAGACGTAAAGTGCAGTGAATAGAAGCTGAACGTATGGTGCTACGGTTTATAAGAGAAACAGCCGTAGCCTAGGTCATAACTACGATAAATCATTTGTATTACTCTTGCTGTAAAATGTAGCACAACACGTAGGTAAATCATGTATTACTCTTGCTGTAAAATAATATAGTTATAATATAACAGCTTTATTACCGAAACAAATGGTAAAAGGAAGCAGGAAGGGATAAAACATTATCCTGTAATACCGATTATAATTCCTAGACCCAGTGGGCTGCGTTATCATAAGCATTAATAAATAAAAGTTAAAGTAGATAATAGATCAAATAAAATCAAAAACACTTTTAAAAACACAGAAAGATCAACTTTTCGACACCCCGTTTGAACTGATGAAGACTATGCGACATCACCAACTCGGACGCCAAGGAATTCCACGGCTGTATTACACGGTTTGAGAAGAACTTTGTACAGTTTTTCCTTTTCGTGACGTAAAGTTTAAATGGGTGTCCTCTGGTATACGCATTACCTCGGACACAGAAAGAGATTTTTGGGTCAGCATCAAATAGTCCTTGTAGAATGGAGAAAGTAAGGCATAGATCTGCTTGTAATCGTCTCCAAGAGGCTAACCCAAAACGTTTTCACCGTTCTTCGTTTGGCACATTACAGAAACCGGGAAGAAATTTAGTAAAAGTTCTCCGACTGATTTAACTGCTGAGTGTGGAAACCATACCTGACTGGCATATTCCACAATAGGTGATATCTTCAGACACAAAACAGCGTCTGACCATATGACCAAGCCGCTTAGCCCAGAAGGCAATCTGACAACAATGTTTTGAAAACTTGAGAACAGAGGTTAGGTAGATCCCAAGATGCTTTATCTCGTTTGTGGACTCCAGCTCCAGATTGTCAAGAATATATGAAGCGGTTCTGTGTCTGCATCCTAATGGGAAAGTTACACATTTTTTGTGTTTAATGGGAGTTGCCACTGTGATGACCACCTGCATAGACAATTTAAAGCTAACTGAAGAGAGTGGTGATCTTCACAAGTTTTTATGTTGTTGTAAAGCTTTGCATTGGCCGCAAATTTTGGCACCTGCGGAACACTACTGGTCACTGGTGCAATTTCAGAGATTGAGTCACTAATATGCATTGCTTGAAATCTAGGACTCAGGAAATTTTTAATCCGGTGATAGACTCCCATGAATGCCCAAGTTATTTAGTTTCTTCTTAAGTAATTTTGAATGTACACCGAGTCGAACGCCTTTGCGCAGTCAATACAAATTAACTCCACTGGAATACCCCTTTCAATGGATTTTGTCCAGTCATTTATGCAATTTTAACAGCTGTAATGTGGTCTAGCGACCAGGTAGAACACCATATTGGTAATTTGGCAGAAGGTTATACTCGAATAGATGATTCAGAAAAGCGTCACGCACGATTTGCTCTACAACCCTACATGGAACACACGGAACAGAAATTGGCCAAGCGATAGTTAGCGGTTCCCCTTTCTCATTAGCGTTTTTGAAAATAGGACGAACCCTGGCCAGCACTTCGTAGCACGTCCTAGGTGAATGATGATTTTACGATTAAGTACAATGGTTCAGCTCCGAAGCAAAGGTCTTGTAGAAATTTGAAGAAAAGCCATCAGGGCAATTTGCTGAACTACTTTTAAGGTTTCTCAATTGAGTGTCAAATGTCAATACTCCGGTCTGTAAAATCAGGAGACTTAGTTTTCGGTTTGTTTGTTTGATTGTCTAGTTCAGACTCCAATGGAGCAAGGGTATTGTTATCACTACAAAATTTTTACAGAAAGTGTAGTTAAAGGCATTTGTTATGTCTTGATCGTTCATTAGTAATTTATTATTGAAATGAATGAGAGGAACTTTTCTGGAAACTTGCGTTTGTCATTTGACATGCTTAAAAAGGGCACTCACAGTTCCCTCTTGAATTACATTTTACGTTCAGAATTTATCCCATTTGTTTTACACAAGGCCTTACATTTTTTTCTACAGTTGTTATACAAACTGATGTTTATATCAGTTCTGTTTATTTTCAGCTGCATTTATATGCTGCCACCAAGCTGCCACTAATCTCTTTCAGTATTTTCAATGTTCCATTCTTATTTTTGAGAACATATTCAGTTGATTTTTGGACTAGATTGGAGAGTTTACAGTTAAATAGTGTATATTCCATTGGCTATCCACAGATTATTTTAACCCACAACCGCTTGAAAAAAACTTTCAGACCCTTATTTGGGCCGGTTCTCGGATTCGAACCGGCATTCTCTTGGTTTGGAGCCGACGACGCTGACCACTGGGCTGTGATTGCCCGCTTTGCTCGGGGTCCCCGGGGCCCCCTCACAAAGCTCACGCGGGGACTTAGTTTTCCGCTGTTGTACGTTGAAGGCTTACGTTCGTATCTAGGCAGTTATGGGTTAAGTATAAATTCCATTGAATTTTATTCAGATTTATTCGTAGAAAGTTAAAGTTTATTCTTTTAAAACAATTTTCTTCTTCTTTGCCTGTTCTATGACAAATACTACGAATTGAAAAAATTACGGTTTCATGATCACTCATGCTGAAGTGTGCTATGACATCTATATCAAAAATTAACTGGTTGTTACCTACCAGAAAAAGATCGAGAATGTTTTCTCCTCTAGTTGGTTTTGTCCTACCCCAGGTCCATGGTACAGTTAAGAAACATTTGTTGATTTAAGTCAGAAGCTGAGTGATTATCCAATTTACACAAGACACATTAAAATCACCCATGACCAAATTTGTATTTAGCGCATTAGTGGCATATCTAAGAAAAGAGCACATTGGCAGGTAGCCAGTTATCAGCCTAAATTTTTGGCGTGGTAGGACAACACATAGTGCCTCGCAATTTTTTCCAATATGCAAACAAGTTACCTCTATTTTGTCGCGTGTGAAGAGAGCAATTTCTCCTCCACGACCAATACGATCCTTTCTTAATACACAATATGGGACATCCTGTGTCAGCATGGCATCCGAGATGGAATCGTCAAACCAGGTCTCAACAATTACACCAATATCGTAAATCAAATGTAATAGTAAAACACGAACATCCGGTAATTTGCCCACTGTACTTCGTGGATTTATCAGGCAACGAGACAGACTTTCGCCATCTTCATGTTAGTTGTTGTCAGTACGATAAAGACCGTGTAACAGCATTGGTATTTAATCTACACTGCATGTGCACAATCAACGTAATTTCCTGGTTCAAAAGTCACTGGTAGTTAGAGTTTTGCTACGCCATTCAAATCGTTGCTAAATTCCACGTTTGACTAGCTAGGACACTTTATGTCGTTTGTAAGTCTTCAGTTTCCCTCATAGGAATAAAACACATAGTATGTGTGTCTGACCAGTAACTTTCAATGGCAAGTTCCAGCATAATTTTTCCAAGGACCGCTAAATGCATACCAACTGTGGCAAGGATATACCACTACGCATAAATACATCTATTTATTTTAAGCTGAATGCCCCTGTACCAGTTTAAAGACCTAACCTGCAGTGAATAGAAGCAGAAAGTATGGTGCTGTGGCTTAGAGAAACAGCCGTAGCTTACTCCTAACCAAAAATCATTTCTATTACT
>JAHWFP010056519.1:1688-17678 GCA_023313725.1 Lithobius niger
AATAATTAAGGAGGTATATGGCTTGTTTGTTTAGTTAAAAGAAATGCCGATGTATCTTCCTTCGCTTGGTGCAAGCAAGTGCTAGATGTACTGGATAGTGCTAGATGTTGCCAGATTCTGCCTACTTTAATCGGTGATAGTGCCACTTTAACTTGAAGTTTTTTTTCGTACATGTGGAATTTATTTATCTTGGTGTAAATAGGTAATCTACCAAAAAACAAAACTTGTGAAGGATTCCCACCAAGTTTTTCGGTCATGTGAAGTCGTGATATCAAACCGCCAAGCTCTTTCACCAAGCTAATCCCGCCGAGTAATAGTTCGAAGGTTAACTGAAATATATGAAAATTCCTTACTGCACAATTTTCAAGTATTTCATTTAAGGTTTGAAGTTTTAGTTGGTGGGATTAGCTTGGTGAAAAAGGTGGGCGTTTGATATCACGACTTCAAACGGCCAAAAAGCTTGGCGGCAATCGTTAACACGTTTTGTTTTGGGGTAGATATCACATTTTTTGGTCCAAATTGTTTCATTCCATTTTTTCTTAGCAATTACGAGATGGAAAACCCCATCTACTTTTCTGGTGCATTTATTTTTTTCAGGTTTCGTTCCATTTTGAGGATAGTAGTCATCTTTTCCACGCAATTAATATTTATTATTAGTACTGCAGTATCTGGAACGTTACAGGAAAGTTTATTTGTGTTCTTTTGCTGTTTTGATTTCGGATCAGTTAAACTTTACCTTAAACATCAAACGAGTTCGTTTTGTTTTCCAATTCATGCTACTTTGGCATACCATCGAGTTTAGATTAGCTTGTTTGTGTGGTATGGTGTCGCCTTACAGGGCATGTTCGTTAAACCATACCTTAACCATCCAAGTAGTTGGTTTTTGTTTTCTAATTCGTGATACTTTGACATTCTAAGTTGGTCTTCTGTAATCCTTGTATTTATTTAATCTTCAACCTACTGGTGTTTGCTGATTGGCATTATTTGCTGATTATCATTGTTTTAATGTTTTGTAATGTTATGAAAATTGCTTCAAGGATCTGCTTGTATGTACACAAACGAAACAATCCAACGCAAACCAAAACCTTTTAATATTTAGTCTACGTCCTGCAGCTGGCGTTTGCTGACTGGCATTGTTACATAATAATATTTAAAACAATGTAAAACAACCACTCTGGCCTGTCCGTTTAGAGGTCCCTGAACCACTACACACATTAGAAAAGGCCGTACGGAAAGGGCACATCTACAGAGCAATACCCGTAAAATGAGCTAAGAACCCGCTTTATTCACCGCTGGAAGAATTTATTTTCGTGAAACAAAAAAGGCGTTAGCCAGTAGCCAGTAATTAGGCAAAAATCAGACGTGTCACGTAATTTTTACAATAAGAAAACGTTAAGCTGTGTCCCTAACTGCGACTTTTATGTTGCCAGGCGACCAAAGCCTCCCAATCAAACAATTATCAGCCTTTTCTGTGGCGTTGTTATTTATCCTCAGATGGCGGAAAACAGCCAAACTGCCTTGGGTTTAAAGACACAAGTATCTAGTGGTCGCCATGCTCATATACGGGGTGGTCCAAAAGTCCCTTGCACCCCAACAAAAGCCCTACAGCATCGGAATTACACACCTGAGTCATAGGACTTTTTTTTTGTTCCTAAGATGGAGGTGACCCCATGAGTTGCGTTGGGGCGACCTGCTCCCCCCCCCCCTCATCCCCCACATATAAAATGTAACTTTGTTCCTGTGAGAAATGGAAGTTTTGTTATAATTGGGGAAATATGCACATGGCGCAGCCAACGTGATCGCCGAAAACGGCATGCTAATGAGACAACCAGCATGCGTTTTATTACATCTTCAATGTAGCTCCCGCACCCACATGAGGGCATACCTTCACAGTGTGGGAAATTGTCCGGTGCGGGTGCATCACCAAAGGTCATATGGCACCGAGATTACACACCTGACACATAGGACGAAGGTTTCTCCCTAAGAGGTTGGGGGGGGGGGCGTCCATGACCTTGTATTGGGGCACCCTGTCTCCGTCAACCCCCTGGTCACCAAGTTTATTTCTGTTCCCTGCACTGAACATAACTCACACCCCTGGGGCGGGGCAGTTGATTCCTGATATCTCCCTTAAATTAAAGGGTGCAGGCACTATCACCTACGTCTGTTCGTCAATTGATGACGAGGGGTGGGGAAGGGTTGAAAATAACTAAATTATTGAGTCATATTACTTGAACATTCGCAATCAACTGCCCAACCCATGGGTGTTTTTTTCCGTTTAGTTTAAGGTACAACTACAAAGATAAGCTTTGTATCTGGGGGTTAAGGGCGGCATGGCGCCCCAATGCAAGCTCATGCAGTGGTCCCCATCTTAGAGACAAAACAAAGTCCTGTGAGTCAGGTGGGTAATAAATAGACATAAATAGCTGGAAATAATATTAAGGAAAATTGGAAATTAGCCAACAGCGAAAATCAGGTGGGTAATCTCAGTGCTGTAGGAACTTTGATGGGCGCGCCGGACAATTTCCTCATGTGGGCGTGGGGGTTACATTGACAACGTAATAAAACGCATCCCTATTATCCAATTAGCATGCCGTTTTTGGCGTTCATGTTGGCTGGGCCATGCGCATATTTCTCCAATTGGTACCAAACGTCTATTTCTCATAGGAACAAAGTTAAATTTTATATCTGGGGATTGAAAGGGGGGGGGGGGGGGAATCGGGCGCCCCAATGCAAGCTCATGGGGTGACCCCCATCTTAGGGACAAAACAAAGTCCTATGAGTCAGGTCAGGGGTTGCATAAATCTAAGACGTGTATAGCATTAATTCGTTCCTGGTAAAGTGCGTAATGTCAATGCTGTAGGGCTTTTGGTGGGATGCAAGGTACTTTTGGACCACCATGTATATATTTTATCTGGATGTCTTCGTTGATCTTAGCGGGCGACACACTGGCGTGTCTTAATTTCCCCGCAACAAAACTTGTTAAGTAGGCCGGCCAAGCATTTTTGGCTTGTTGAAGTCGTGATATCAAACGTCAAGCTCTTTGCCATATTAATCCCATCGTTCGAAGGTGAAACGGAAAATTCGAAAATTGTTTGCTGTTCAATTTTAAAGTATTTCATTTAAAGGGATATACCTCCCAGCACCATTTTTCTCGATCCTCCACATCAAGTACGGCCCCAAAGGTGTATTTACTTACCGTTAGTCTTTCCCTTGCTAAAAATCCGTTTTATAATGTGGCGTCTAGGAGATTTTCTGTTGAATAATTGTTAACTTTAAGGTATTTGCTGCGTACCGCAGTATATGATGCTTTGCGCGCTCTCAATAATCAAGAAGTTTCATCTCTATGTGTGCATGTACTAATTTTCTAATAATTACCATGAGATCAAAAATCTAAAAGACTAATGCGGTAAAAATTAAAATTAATTATTCCAATAGATCTCCAAAACAAAATTATAAGACACTAGCCTAAAAAATTAAAAATTGTGATGTTAAAATACGAGAACCATTCCGGTTTGTGACGACACAATCTTTAACTTGGTGCTTTTTCGTGTACTATTCCCAAAGCCTGATGCAGCAGCTACGCGAGCAAAAGCGAAATTAATTAATTAATTTTGCTTTTGCTGTGAAGAACGCAGCTACCACTCCAACTGACCTTATCGCGTGGCTGTTATAAGGCAGGCCGGATGTACCTTTAAGTAAGATTGGATGATTTACTAGAAGTTTTGCAATCTAAATGTTGAGTGTGCGAGATTTCTAGCTTTGTCGAACTCCCTCGTACTAAACACGATCAGTACCTTCCTAAACCACCGAACAGAGCGAACAGAACGAACCATTGTTAGAGACAGTTTGGCTCCAAACTTAACGTCGCGTCAGCCGTTTAGTACCTTCCCACAGATTAGAGAGTTTAGGTTTAACTCTCTAATCTGTGTACCTTCCGAAATTGAAATCACAGCTCAGCAAAATCAACAAGCTCAACAAAGCACTCGTTACGTCATACCTTTATAGTGACCAGGTGTGGCTAATGGATTGCACCAGGCTAGGCTAATGGAAGTAACAATGCGCGAGCAATGCAAAATCGCGAACCATCTCGGGGAGGTGGTTGCGGGTGATTGCCAGTGGTGGAGCTTTTGAGCATACGCTATAAGCTTTGAGCATGCGCTATAGGTATCGTAAACGATTCATCCCTGACGATGGTTGACGTAAGCAAGCCACATCAACACGGCTACAGTAGGGAATGAGCTGAACTGTCACCAACAGTGGTGCGTTCGGTACTACTCATTGGTACTACTACTACAACTACTATTCCAAGGTCTTTGGTTCGGTGTGGCTTAGGCCACGCTCCAGTGAGATACCTCCCACTCGCAGGCTATCTTACAATGAACCATACAATGTACCTCAACGAATTTACTGCAAAGTAAGTTACTAAAGGTAAGTAGATATTCATAATCGTCCATTCTCCACACTCCTTGTAAAGTAGTTGGTGCCCCCTTGAATCTTGTGAGGCCAAACTTTATTGCTTTCCGGTCTGATGGAGAAAACAGACCAAGAGTATCTACCGTGGCTAGGTTTTATTTCTGGAGCTCATGGTCTTTGCTACAGTGCCCCATCTTAATTTTCTGAGCCGGCGATGAGGAAAATGATGGTGGCGGCTTTTCCGCCTTTTTGCTTCATTTATACATCCTTCTTACAAATGCTTTGCTGACCTGATATTATTCCATTTTAGTTATTATTTCCACGCAACAGTGACATGATGAATATTCGCTTTTCTCGATCTCTTCTGACGATTCAGACATTATTGTGGCTGCAGACATTCTCGACGGCCACTTCGCCGCCCCTGATAGGTAAACAAAACGAACATTGAGCGTAGTTTTGAAATTGTTAGACCTCATTGAAAGAGGAAAAAAAGGGTAATACCGTTGAATTCGGAGGCAGCCACCATTCATGACTACCACCCCATCACCAAGTGTTCGTATCCTGTTGTGAAAACCGCTGTTTTCGTAAAGGGTGTGTCTAACTTGAAGGTGCGTGGGTCACAGGGGCTTGTCACAAAAACCGCTTCAATTTCCCCAACAAATACCTGCTGTATGTACCGAGGAACAACTCTTGGTTGGTTATGGTCGTGTGTTGGACTGAAGCCCACTACGTACCGAATTTAGCCTTAGTGAGAATAATTTGTTTTTAGGCTAATTATTGCATAAAGTCGTGTAACACTGCTTTGTTGTAAGGGTTCGTTGGTTGAGTGGTGAGGTTGTAATATGCCAGCAGTGTCACGAGACTTGTTTACTGACAGATAATGCACAGTGATTGATTTGAACTGTATACACGGTGAATCGGTGACAGCGCTAGGAGTGGGCAAAGGCCTTGACCCCCTCAAATATTTCACGCCTCCCTCCACCCCCAACACTCAAGTTGTCGACAAGAATAATAATAATTTTAAAAAACAAAAAATTTGCAGGCTAAACTTGAAATGAAATGAATAAACTGAGCATTTATGTTGTTATTTTATTTATTTTTATAGCTACTTTGCAACATATGTGTAGCCTACTTTATTTTGTGTGTTTATGGGGCTTATTTTCCGGGTGGCGTTCTACCTGGATAACCGGGAAAATTCAGGGAATTTATCAAGTCTGGGAAATTCTGGGAATTTGATAAACACACACAGAAAGCTAAGGAATTTCAACATTTTCAGTAAAGTCTTTTGATCTTCGAAGAATAGCGAATTCAGATTTCACTTTTTACTCGTAAAACTTTCACTTTATTTCAGTAAAAATCCGTGTCCTTTTTGTTTTATTTATGATGAAAGCGAAAACACCTTAGGCCTAAGTGATATGGAACGTTACGTGTTAACTGTTAAGTGCATTTCTTGTTTTGTTCAAATTATGGCTTCCTACTGTTTACAAGTACCAGATATGGCAATACAATTTTTGATTTAGCAAAACAAACTGAGATTCTATCTAGTGAAATGTAAAAAAAAAAATGTTCAGTCCTGTACTGCAACTCCCTTCGACCGAAAAAAAATATCGGGGAAAACTGTCAGTATTGGTCTGGAAATTTACCGGGAAAAATCAGGGAATTTCATTATGAAGGTTTGAACGCCACCCTGATTTGACAAAAAAAAATTGACTGCATTGAAGCTTACCTTACGTGCAGGTTTAATTAAACGAAATAAAAGTGCCAAAGCGGCTGCATTGAAAAAAGCTCTTGGCCCACTCTGTTTCCAGATGTCCCCTCTGTCGGAACCCCAAACAAATCAGTCCTGACGCCATCACTGCATACAATGTTCTTGAGAGACTGCTCAGAAATTCTAAGAAGGGAGTGGAAAGTCCTATAGTTCACAATCACTGCATTAAAATTTAAAATTTCTACAAGCTCGGACTTTAGTTTTTAAAGCTAACTCGGTGGTTTAAAACTTGAATCACTATGGAGCAGCCGTTTATGCGTCCAACCACGTTGCATGGCTTACTGGGAACTCACAGGCTGGAGTAAAAATATGTGCAATGTAGTAAAGCTAACGATACCAATACGCAGTCGTGTATTTAGATTGCGAGGGGGGGGGGGGGGAAGGATATAGCCCAGGGTAGAAGGGCCAGCACAATACAGTAAAAAAAAAATAGTTAAAATAAACCCTCTCGAGTGTCTATCCAGTAGCTGTCGCCACTTGGCCAGAAAACCATAGAAAGCATTCGCCACATACCAAATACATCTTGCGTAATGATGCACGGTTTCTAATTCATTTTCATCAGACCAACTCCCAAAATAACTCCCACAATTCTCAGTCGTATTGAAGGTGACGTCACCTTCACTCTTGTGGGTTTGTTGAGTTCCGATTGTAGTTTTGGAACTTTGGAAGGAACTTTAAATTGTGTCAACGTTCCGGACTTTTTTGTACTGAATGGCTAACGTGGAATCAAGTCGCACCTGTGACGTAAAGTGTTGAGCCAAACTGTGATGGGCTAGTTTCCGAAATTCTGGCGGTTTTCGGAGGCGCTGTATGTTTTGTTATTTGGAATAAATATATAAGGTGATTGTTTAATGCTACTAGTTACTTATCTGCCTGCCACACTTTTTAGCAAATGTTGATCCACTTTGTTTGAGGTTGGGGATGCCAACACCCTTCATTGGTGCCGCCTTCCCCTCGGTCACTTACCTCAGGGCTGCGTTCTACAGTGAAAACGGGGAAAATTCAGGGAATTTATCAAGTCTGGAAAAATCAGGGGATTTGAAAAATATTTACCGTAAATTATAGGGATTGAATGCACCTGCCCGGATAGCATCCCTCCCAGGTGTAATAACAGAACAAGCAAATGAACAACGTGGTTTTGGCTTGGAATCAGCCTAAGGACTGCCTGCGAACCAGAAAACGAGGCTGGTGAGGTGGGCAGGTGTCGGGGCACTACGGAGGCTGCGGAGGGGGCCATCCTGACAAAATCAAGGAATTTGAACATTTTCCGGAAAATCTTTCACCTATAAAGAATAGGTAATTCGGATTTAATTTTTTATTTCTCAAACCTGACTTTATTTCAGTTAGAACTCCATTTCCGTTTTGTTTCATTTCTGATAAAGCGAAAACTCCTTGGGCCTAAGTAATGTGAGACGTTACCTGTTAAGTGAGTTATAGTTTTGTTCAGATGGTGGCTTTTCCTGCTCTTGACCAATACCAAGTTAGCGGAGTGGAATTTTTGATTTAGCAAAGCAATGCGATATAGTTAATTGTGATTTGAGTGAAATTTGAATAAAATGTCTTTTGTCCTGTACTGCACCTTCCTTCGACCCAAAAAAGATCAGGGAAAAGTGTCAGTGTTGATCTGGAAAACCTGGAAAAATCAGGGAATTTCATGAAGAGCTTGGAATACCACCCTGTACCTACGCAACTGGAGGTGACCCTGCGACTTTGCTCTTTAGGCCCTGGTTTGACCCATTTTCACTGAAGCTGTGCCTATATTATGGTTGCTATTAAAATTCTTTCTTGTTTCAGCTGTAATTGGCGGAGGAATTGGAGGGGCGACGGCGAGCTATTATCTTCATGAATTATTTGGATCCGGTGCAAAAATCGATGTATATGAGGCTAACAAGGTTGGTGGTCGCTTAGCGGTAGTTGAGGTTGGCGGCCGCAATTACGAAGCTGGAGGCTCCATTATCCATGAAAGAAACCAGAACATGAATAACTTGGCCCAAAAGCTAGGTAAGTGCAGGTATTGTAGATTGCCTTCAGTCATTTTTGTTCTATTAACACTTTTTGGAATTGTTTAAAGAGCAGTAGTTGTTACTTCTGCCCGTTGTGAAGTACTAGTCGCTCAACTCAACAAAGTCTTTGTTGGTGGCCTTCACACCAGCACTAAGAAGGAACACATTCAAAACCTAATTAAAACCTTGATAGGCTTCATGATGGATTGCTACCCACTACGCACCACTTACCCATCCTACACCTCTTTCTGCGTGACTATAGCAAGTGACTTAGCTGATATTCTCATCAGCTCAAATATCTGGCCACCGGGCACCTGCATATCCCACTTTACTGGCCGAAGGCGTAAGCCTCACAAAACTCAAACTACCACGTCTGCACCCGCCCCTTCCCCTGGTACCGAGTCAACAGGCATCCTGCCCACCAAGTCACCACCCAAAACAATGCAAAGAACCATCGATCAATTTTTCAAAACAAACCTCCTAAAACAGCTTACCATTGATCTTGCAACTAACATAACTGCGAAAAAAACACACCCAAAACCATCAAACCACATCGATGTGGGCTGACCAAATCGAGGAAGATGATGACGGCAACCAACTGCATTTAAGTGGAAGTCTTGGTGGCAGTAACGAAAACATAAATGGTTCCACAAATGAAGATCCGAAGTTTAAATCTAGTAGCTGCACTATTCCAATCTAAAACTCTGTCTTCCTCCAATGGTCCCTTCCCCAACGCCTACACCAAAACATTCCATTTTCTTAGCTTTGCTTATTTCAATGCCATGGGAATCTTAAACAAACTCGGCAAACTTAAAATCCTTGTCACTTCGCAAAACCCTGATATGTCATTTGTTTGTACTGTATCACGGAACCACCTTACCGGTAGCACCGACAGCTCCAAGCTGCCTCTGGCTATTCCCGGATTCACTCTCTACCGCTGTGACCGTGAACAAAGCAACATGGTGGTGCCGGAAATTTGATGTTTGGCAACTTTGTTTTAATTGCTACTCGCCAAAGTGACGACTGCAGTAACCATCCTTGGAAACACGATACTAGATAATACTATTAATAGGTAGTAATAATACTAATAATATCAAAAATAGTACTAATAATAATACTATAATAATACTAACACAATGCTAATAATGCCAACCTCTTTTCCTAAGCCTGAAATGCCAGAGGAAAGCTGAAACTTTATCCAGGGGTCGTAGAGTTCCTACTTTTTCCTTATTTCCTACTTTTTTGTATTCATTCCTTATTTTCCTACTTTTTTCCTGTTTTCAGATGTACAGTTCCCTACTTTTTTTTCAGCCACGCTCATTTTGTAAATTTAAGTGTAAATTAGTGAAATAACGTATAAGATTTTAAGTTCAATAAATCAATAAATAAGGCACAAACTTCGTTGGCGTTACTCGACGGTCCCTGGCTTGTTTACAGTGCAACGAGGCGTTCTGCGCGTGCGCGGTGAAAAGCATCACTTCCGGTTCCGCATCGTTTTGGGCTTGTTGAGCCATCTGTTACTGTTAGTGATGATACACCGACGGAATGGTTTTATCGCACATTTATTAAATGTCCAGTTTGTAAAGCGTCAACTACGAGAAAGTATTATGACAATGGCGAAACGAATACGGTTTCAGCAAGCGAAATAGCAGAATCGTCTGCTTGTTTGGGGCTCCATTCTACTGAATGGCTGACACCCGGGCCTAGTACAATTGTTACCAATTGATCATTTAATATCAATTAGCCCTCACCCACAAAGATCTCTAGACAGACTGTTTCGCCCTTGTTTGGGCTCGTCAGTAGAGAATACTTTGTGGATGAGAGCTAGGCTACGGTTGCTAGGGCAAATGACAATGGCGAAACGAATATGGTTTCAGCAAGCGAAATAGCAGAATTTACTCTCATCCACAAAGTATTCTCTACTGACGAGCCCAAACAAGGGCGAAACAGTCTGTCTAGAGATCTTTGTGGGTGAGAGCTAATTGATATTAGAAAGTATTATGAAGGTTAATGAGCTAGAATTGTGTTTAGCAGTATTTCATTGGTCTAAGTGTAACCGTAAAAAAATATGTACCACTGCAGATACGTTATATTTGCTTTTCCTGTTATTAGGCCCTGATTTAGACTGAGGGGTTCCTTATTTTTACCTACTTTTCAGTGAAAAATTCCTTTATTTTTCCTTATTTATGACTTACGATATTCCTTATTTCCTACTTTTCCCCCCTTAAAACCCATTACGACCCCTGCTTTATCTCACAGGGTGAAAAGATTTTTATTGGTTAGATATTTTTAATATCTGCTGGCGACATGGCATCACCTTACTAACATTAGTGAAGGTTGTATATGTATTTGTGAAATTCACTTAGTGAATTCACAAATACTTTCGGTGGTACATTTCTCAGTTACCATCGCAGATCATGTGAATGGAAATTCTGAATTCTGTCATTGGTGAAACTACTGTGTCGAGTAGTGTGTTCTTTTTTTCTAATTTTATCCAGCAATAGATTGGTAAATTTGGGCAGTAAACTAGGCTTTAAGGTTAATTAATTTTTTCTCTTGTAACACAGGTTTGAAACACAGCCAATCACCTGGTGGACGACTTGGATTGTACAATGGTGAAGACTACGCCTTCAGGGAAAGTAACTACAAACTCTGGACATATTTTGAGCTCCTTACACGTTATGGTTTGAGCATGTTTCGATGGGACAACCTTATGCATCACATGTTGAAAGATTTTGACAGGTAACGATTGTGTGTACTATCTATTTTTCGTAGAGTTGTAACTACAGTAATCATTTCACAAAATATTGGTAATTGCTGTGTATGGAAATGGCGACTTTGTCGTACAATCACTAATTCGACGTGGCCTCTAGAAGGCACCATTTTACCAGTGCACTTTAAAAGGTACTTGAAATACACGCGAAAAAGTGGTTCGTCCAAGAAAAGCGTTTCGTGCTGAACCCATTCTTCTCTCCCCCCCTCCCCCCCAAAAAAAAAAAATTCTTGTTTCAGTATCAACATAGCCCTGGCATTTACCATTGTTACGTATTCCCACCAAGCAAACCACGATTGGCAAAAGTAGTCAATGATAAAATGTATGAGCACTTGATAAAAAGTGCGCCAACTATTTTATTAAGTAAAAAACTTAATAGTTGGCGCAAGGAATGGCCATTGGAAAGTGACTGTCAGGTTATTAAAACTAGTGCAACGCACATCTATATCTTGTGTGATTCGAAAGTTATGAAAAATTAAACTTAAACTAAATTATCTGTTTGTACTGAACATGTAGGCAAATGCTATTTGTAATATATCAACTACTAAATTAAATAAACTAGTAAAAATGCAAGTTTCATATCCCAGAATATACCGTTTAGGAGTACATCAAAATTACAGCAAATAATTACAGCAGATTCTGAAATAATTTATTTCATACTGAGTGAGTCAAAATTGTGGAAAAATTACTGCAGACTTCTTAGTTTTTTTTCCAAAATGTTGACTCGTTCGGTACGAAATAATTTTTTCGTAATCTGTCTTGAACGTCAAACGGATTGTAGTCAGTTGGGATGTGTGATATAGTACTCGAAAAATTCTAGCCGAGCCAATTATGCAACTTGTACTTGAACTCGGCTCGTTGCTTGCATCCACACTCGAAAAACTTGAATCTGGTGAAAATGCCATAACTTTTCAATTTATGACCAATTTTGGTATTCCAATATACCGAATTTATCGTCTCGACGAGAGGTTTCCAGTAGCGTAAATTAAAATCCATTAGCTCAAACCTTTTTTAATGTATACCCTTAAAACTGGACAACCATACGTACACACCGAC
This sequence comes from Lithobius niger, assembly GCA_023313725.1. NCBI lineage: Eukaryota > Metazoa > Arthropoda > Chilopoda > Lithobiomorpha > Lithobiidae > Lithobius > Lithobius niger. Next base: position 13,702 of record JAHWFP010056519.1, read on the forward strand.
CCTAACAGTACCTTTCTGGCCCGATAGTAAGGCTGCTCGAATATAAGGCGAATTGCCAATTTGGGCACATAAATTCAAAAAAAAAATAAACCGGTGTAATTATAAGGCGGACGACTTTCACCCAAGATTGTCCCAGTGCCTCTATTACCAGTATAGTTGATACGATAGCCTAGTTCAGCCAGTGCTGATTCAGAACCCTGTTTTTTACTTTTTAGTTTTTTTAATGGTTGACTCCGGAACAATTTTTAAGGCCCACTTTTGGTTATATTTTCATTTTTGCTAATTACAGTAGCAAAACTATTTTAGCTACCGACTTCTCATTAGCACCAATGAATAGCTCTCGAAAAAACGGATTCAGCATAATATGTCGAAATTTGGACAAATTTGGAGTTATGGATTTGGATGCGAATATATGATGAATGTGTAGTTTTAATGGAACAAATTCGGAAAAAAAATAGTTTTTCATTTGGGTCAGTACGGTACTTTACATAACAAATAAAAAAGAAATACACAAAGTATGTTCAGCAAATACTCTTTACTCGGCTCCATAATCTATTCTGTGTTGCAAACTCGTCTCGAATTAATATTATTCTACTCGCACATCCTCTAGTAGTCAGCACAAAACCAGACTGATTTCAGCAAGCTAAACAGCAGAAATTACTGTTTGTTTGGGGCTCCATTCAATTGAATTCTCGGCACCCACAATTAGGTCTATTAAATTGCAGCTGAACACTTAAAAGTAATGTGAAACAGTTCGTATAGATTTTATCTAGACACACGCTACTGTGTCGCGCCAAGTTAGGCAACAAACATCGCATCAATTCAATTGTAGAGGTTGTAAACCATTGTAGCGCGACGCCATTGCATCAGTGTATTATATCTTGAAGCTTAGTTGGGCACATTTCAGGTACTTGGGGAAAAATAATACTGCGGTACGAAAGCTTAAATTGTGTTGAAATGGTGAGCAATGATCCACCTCACAAAAATTAACTCGTGTAGGAATGCCAGCTAAGCTGCTTTCAATGCAAAATGTGACCCTCAATAACGTTGTAAATGCGTTACTAGTTACTAGCTAGCTACTCCGCTCATCCCCAAGGTTATTTCCATAGGGTGATTATTCATCGATCCCGAGATAACGGGAAGGCTTCCAGCGATGAAATTGGACGAATGGGTGCAGTACAATACGAACTGAATACCTTTTATGGTTTGGAGCTTGGGGGCGTAACGGGAATGGTGTGGGAGGGCGCGTAAGTACGAAAATATTGTTATAACCATTGTTAGTATTGTCGGCATCGTCTCTCATTGGACGGCCAAAGTTCGGACAATGAGAACGTCTATACTGACGTGCGTGCCTCGACACACACTAGTGTATCACGATAAATCTAAGCAACGTTGCAAAGAAATTGTATTCCCATCCAATTCACGAAAAATAAACCAACTGTAATAACAAAGTGAAAAACTGGTAAAGAGGCCACCAAGTTGAGTGTGGTTTGGGACTTCAAAGGAGTGATATCAACACACCAAAACTAACTAAATAAAACAAATTACAACAAAATTAAAACCAAACCAAAAACCTATAAAGCGGTGACTAAGTTAAGAATGGTTCGGCCTATAGGCAAAAGATATTAGTAAATTGTTGAAAACCAGTAGCAATTTGTTGAAGTGGCACTTCATTACACATCTGCACGCTAGTGGAGTTGAGTCAATACACAATTTAAAAAAAAAGGAGTGATATCATATCAAAAACAAAAACTGGTAAAGGGGCCGCCAAGTTCCGAATGGTACGGCCTTTCAAAGGCGTGATATCAACACACCAAAACATTTGCCAACTTAATCGCACCGAATAATACTTTGGACGTTAAATGAAAACTTGAACATTGCTACCGAAAGTAGCAATGTTCTAGTTTTCATTTAACCTTCGAACTATTAAGCGGTGCGATTAACTTGGCGAATGTTTTGTTGTTGATATCACGCCTTTGAAGGGCCCAACCATTTGGAACTTGGCGGCCCCTTTTACCAGTGTTGGTTTTTGATATGATAGAATTCTCTGTGGGTGAAAGCAGCTTGATTTCTAATAATCAGAGGAACTACGATATTCATTTTTTTCTTATTTTTGCTGGAAATTTCTTTTTTTTTTTTTGGTACTAACGTGCCTCCTTAAAACGATACAAACGGCACGTTTTTATTGTGCTTGGTTCACGAAATGCTGCATCTGGAGTATCAATTCCAGAAGTGCAATTTTCCCCTGTGTATCCTAATAATTCTGTTGCTGCATATGTTCTTGCTACGTTATTTGACAAGTTAGGTTTTTAATTGGAATATTTTTAATTGCAGAATATATGAACATCAAGATAAGGGTCACTCATTTACTACAGTAGAGAAATTGTTAGAAGCCATGAGTCCAAACTTTGTCAACTTGACACAAGAAACTGCTGATTATGTCTTAGATTCTCTTCAGTTCAATGAGCGATTCATCAAGGAACTTGGATTGGCCGTAGTTCGTGTGAATTATGGTCAGACAACAAAAGTAAACGGTCTTGTAGGTATGGTTACAGAAGTCTTGGTCGTTTCCTATTTTTACTACTATCCAAAAATATTTACCTCCAATTTTAGCTTTACGTTAAAAATGCGCCTTTCCGTCCCAACCCCATTAAAAAGAAAATGCATGCAGCGGCACTCTACCGCCAGGGGATTGTTGTGGTAAAGTTTGCGGTAAACATATTACGCCAGAGGATTACACAAATTGCCATTTTTGCCGAAAATGTGATTTTTGCTCAAACCCTTTCCCACAGTACTATGTTGGCTACGACGAGAAGCAGATTAGTGGATTTGAGGCCAAATGGATAAAATCCAGTAAGCGGAAAGAACAAATACTGAAGAAACTGGCACCCCTTCTGTTTCCAGCGCCCCGCGTGACGTTAGCAAGAAAAGTGACTCAGCCCAAGTGGACACGTCCGCAGCTAATCAGGCTGTATCCACCCTGCTGGATATTGTAATTCGATTGCTTCCCCTTTGTTGGCCTAGAAAAACGGACAACAAACCCTAGAAAAGTGATCCCTCAGGTAGCTCTGAACTACGTGATAGACAACGAACAGTGTGCGTCGACCCGGGTCTTTTCGAAGCTATGTCGCGATGTGATACTCGTTAGCTCGCAAAACCCCATGAAAAACAAAGGGAGGAATTGAAAGCCGAAGTAGCTCAAACAAGGGAGCAAATGAGAGCCAGAATTGCACAAACGTTCAACAGGTATTTCGGACCGGTTCCTTCTTTTGTAGCCAAAATCCAAAACCCTCTTTTTCTGAAGATGGGGGGGAGAGAAGATAGCAGTTCATTTAATCAGTTGCCCCCTATATCAGCTCAGCTTCCCAATATGATATTCAGAGGGGGGGGGGCATGATGATTTTATTAAGAACAATTTCTCTCCCAGAACGCCTTAAGGGTCACCACACAGTTACATCATCAAATGAAACTCACAGTGGCAAAAACAATGACATCAACTTCATTCCAAGTTGATTTTAAACAATTGCCATCACATAACAAATGCTGAACATTTTCTTGATTGCTTGAAAATGAAACATGAAGGAGAGCAAACTGCCAGTTACGATATCGTAAAAGTTGCGATCATGGTGACTTTTAGGTGCTTTTTTTAAGCCTATTGGGCGGCCTGTAAAAGGAAAATCAAAGTAAACTTTGTAGAAGTCCAGATTTTACAAGTAACGCTTAAATTCAAAAAAGGAAATACACTATCGTATTTTTGCTAATTTCTATAGGCTGTTGACAAAAAGATGTAAAATCTCATCTGGACTTTCGAACGTCAGAATTCGCAATACACGACGGTTAGCTTATTGCTTTTATGTTCTGCATTACTGTGATTTTTAGCTTCAGGCAAACTCCCACTAGGAAATAGTTTGCATAGGCTTACATTCAGTTAAATGCCCACTCCCCATTTAACATTGGATATTCCACATGAGGTGGGT
>JAHWFP010056525.1:0-14003 GCA_023313725.1 Lithobius niger
AGCATTGGCTTCAGTAAGACGCTCTTCTTTTCCCCCACCAGTGCACCTTGCAGCTAACCCAGTTACTGGCTCCACCATAGAGTTATATACAATAATACTACGTTATATACAATAATACTATGCTGGAGCCTTTATGGGTTAGCTGCAAGGGGCACCCCCAGAGAGAAACAGAAGGGCGTCATACTGAAGCTGATGCTGTCAAGAGTGATTTCTTAGACCTAAAACGCGCGAATTTTGTTGTTGGAGAAAACAACGTTATTTTAAGCCTAAGAAATCCGCTCTTCCATTGTTTTTCCCTCCATTTGTATGTAGTGCACCTTGTAGTTATGCCCTCCAAAACCCATACTGGTGCCAATATGGCGGCAAATGTCACTGCTCTATAAGATTCACTACAACGTAGTCCAGTATATGGTAAACTGCACCCGTGCCAGTGGCCATCGTGTTCCCGTTTCATAAAAGTTTTGTGTGTGTGTGTGGAAAAAGGTTCGTGTGTGTCCCAATAAACCACCGTACGCAGCGATAACGCAGCTTTAAAATGTCTGGCAAACAACAATAAGGAGAGTGTGGGAGAAAGAATTTCAAGTGCATTGTGTTAGCTAACATTTGCCGCATGCGGTTTGTAAAAATACCACGAATTGTTTTGCTAATTTGGGACAGCGAATATTTGTCGGCATCTTTGAACTCCAATCCGGGCCGGCGTAAGCTACGGTTTCCAGAGCCATGTTGTCTGTGCGGTCCTTGTCAAGCGGTGAGAGCAATTTGCGTTAGTAATCCTTCCGTCACGTTACGTTGCGACTGTAAGACTTACTACCTCCTGATGGCATGAGATGCTGCAAACTTTCATTCTGTGGCAACCCACCTTTAATTGAACTTTAAACTCAGTGAAGAGAATAATGAAGGTGCAGTTCTGTTAGGATTTACAGTGCACACAAAACATGTTGCGTTAACAGTTACTATGTCATAACTTTGGAATGTTGCAAATCTAATTCGGTGATCTAAACATAACGTGTTTCTGCTCTTACATCCCATTCGGTTTGGAGCCTTCCTTTTGTTCTCTGCCTCCAAAACACCTTTTAACTCGATTAATGCTCTAATTAAATTAGTCGTTAAGTTAAAGGCTTCTGAAACGTAACATTAGCGCTTAAAGAATTTCAACTTGATTGCTTGCAAGCCAAAAGGAAATCATTCTAATGCCCACCTAATTATGTGTAAAAACAGAGGAGTCTGCTTGTGAATACTGCAGTAATGAACCCTAAAGCCTCCATTACTCTCGCCACCAGTGAACGGGAGTCAATCTCTCGCACCGACTGCTGCCAAGCCTCCAACCCAGACCGTCTTTGCATCGAGACAAATGGCGCACTCTGGCGGAGCGGGGCGTAACTCATTGACTGATTGCAGGGTGTGATTTATTGATCTTTTCGTTCATCGATTATTGAAGGGGCGAGATTTATTATCCTTTTCCCGAATTAATAAGATTAAGTTATAACGGGACCAGCTATCTAGCGATGAAAGCCAAGTAGCTAGGCTATTACGATTATAGAAATCTGCTGGAAACCCCGGCGTCAAAACATTGATTGCGCCAAATATGCCCGCTGGTGGGGGGGGGGGGTGCTGTTTATGGGTAAGAATAAATGGATTTCCGTTTTTCGTCGAAAGGTTGTTCGAACATCGACCAACCTTTTTCGTAGAAAGTGCCATGAAAAATAATGTAAGAACTTTTCTCCATATTATGGATCTCTGTACCCATACAGCCATTTCTTTTCCTTTGACCAAATAAAGGCACCAGTGAGGCCTTCAAAAATATTTTTAAAGGTAGTGAAACTGATTTATCGGTTTTTGACAATTCGGTTAGCAAGTTAGAAACTTTACCGATTATGCCAGCAACTCAATATCGCTCCCGAAGCCAGTTTAAGTAAAACTTAACCGTTTTGGAACGATATGGAGGAAAACCAGACGAAAATTTTAAAACAACTGAAACGGTGTTCATACGTTTCGTTGTAATGCTTGTAGGACTATCTCAACAAAAAGAAAAAAACTAGGAAACACTGCAGGACCTTATAATACTTCCTTAGAAAATAATTCCTTAAGAAGTAGGTTGACAATTCGGTTAGTAACTTAGAAATTTGCCGATTATACCAACAACTCTGTGTTGCTCGCCAAGTCAGTTTAAGTAATAATAATAATAGGTTTATTCAGCAATCGGCCCGAAGTTCTGCGAGAACTTGTGTGTGCCGGATTACAACATAAAATATGCAAGGACATTGTGCGAGGGAAAAAAAACAGAAATATGGTGTTTAAGTAGTGAGACATTTTGGAAGTGAAACTTAGTTTGAAACGATAAGGAGGGAAACAAGAGAAAAATATTAAAACAGCCTGAACGGAGTTCATATGTTTCGTTCTAAAACTTGTAGGAGTATCTCAACAATAACAAAATTAGGCAACACTGCAGGATCGTACAGACTTCCTTAGAAAGTAATTCCTTACAGGGCATTTTTTTAGGAAATGTGACTAGGGGTCCACTTTCACAAAAGGGCACGACTTTAATATATAAAGGGCACCATTATGTTAATGGCTTAACTATTAACATAATAAAAAAATCAAAGTATGTGCAGTGGTGTAAGTTGGGTTTTGTACTGAGGGGGCAACACTAGTCATTTAGCCAAATTGTGTGTAGGTAGAAACCAATAAGAGTATGGGGGTCTGGGGGAGTGCTGCAAGCTTCCCCAGCGGAGTCTGGGGCAGAGCCCCGGAAGATGACGCATTTTTGCTATTTTCCAGCATTTTCTATCCTTGTAAAGTGCCGTCGAAAACATTTTTACAAAATCAGTTTTGGTGACTGCATTATACGCATAAAAAAAGTTTGTAATGTAAATCTTTCAGTTTTTTCACACTAGATACTTATTTTTTATAAATAAAATATGTCTTCAGGATAGTCAAGGTTTTTTTTTCAGCTACGCAAAAAAGTAACAATTTGCCGAAACCGAATGAGCCTTCAAAACCAAACCTCAACGTGACCGTTTATATAAGTTGTCCCTGTCCTCTCGGTGGTGTGTGCACGCTACTGGATTTTACCTACCGTGAACATTCGTTGTGAACTGGATTGAATCTCAATTCATTATCCATATCTCCAAAATTTGTATAGTTACCAAAAAAAAACATTCTCATGAAAGTATTAATGTATTAAACTTGACATTTTATTTCCTTTTTAGGGTGTACCTCCAGTCGGTCTATTGAGTTTAACTGGAGGTCCACTTTAGGCGGCTGCAGGTCCACTTGGACCTCCAGTTAGCATGTTAAAAAATTCCCTGGTTCCTTAGGAAGTAGTTTGGCAATTCGGTTAACAAGTTAGACACTTTGTCGATTATGCCAACAACTCTACATCACTCTCCAAGTCAGTATAAGTATTTCTTAGCCGTTTGGAACGATCAGTAGGAAACAAAAAGGAACTGTAACGGAGTTCATACGTTTCGTTCTAAATACTTGAAGGAGTATCTGAACAAAACAAACTACGAAACACTACAGGATCTTACAGACTTCCTTAGAAAGTACTTCCCTAGAACATCAATAGTAGTAATTTAGTAATTTAATCTTCTAAATACAGAGGAATATAGGATTACTGCGGAAATGGAATTGTAACTCTGCAGCGGTCATTGAGGCTTATAGCGGTGCCGCCCTTCTGGCATAGGCTACGGGGCATTTGTCCTTTTTCGGCCATTAGCAATGCTGATGTGGAGTGTAGCGCAGTGAAGCATGCGCCCTCGGTTTTTTTGCCTGAAGAAGCTGAACTGGTCGTACTGTAGAGAGGACCATGGCGAAGTCCCTGCAGTGTATGCCTCCAGGGTAGTGTGCAAGGATACCTAGGTCCTTCAGCTGTTATGGAATCTATTCTGACCTATTCTTAACCCATAACCGCCTGAAAGAACTTTCAGACCCTTTTTTTTAAAGTCGTACTTGGGTCGGTTCTCGGATTCGAACCGGCAATCTCTTGGTTTGAAGCCGACGACGCTGACAACTGGGCTGTGACTGTCCGCTTTGCTCGGGGTCCCCGGGGATCCCTCACAAAGCTCGCGCTGGGACTTAGTTTTTCGCTGTTATACGTTGAGGGCGTACGTTCGTATCTAGGCGGTTATGGGTTAAAAACTGTCAATATTTTTATTTATAAAACTGTTCTACTATTATTTTTTTTAGCCTATTAGGCGAACAAACAAACATGGATACACGCAAACAAACCACTTCACTTAAGGATTTCATGAAGGTGATAAAGTTTGGTTTTTCTAATTAACTTATATAAAAGTACAAAACCGAATTATGATACTGGCTCACGGACACATTTTTTTTAAAAGCGTGCATCAGAACCGAAATTTATACAATCGAATTCCGTATTTCCAAGTACTTAAAATAAACTTTGTGTGGAATCTTAAAGAACTTAAAGAGATTTGCCTTTACAAACAAAGCGTGCAGTTGAACGCAGCATTCAATGACAGCCGATGCGGATGGCAAGCATCTGGTCCTGGAGAAATATACAAAACACAAATGAATTATAAAAACTATAAAAATTAATGATGTCCGTATAACGTACGCCAATGTGGTTTGCACCGTCCTGTAGAAAAACTCAAAAAGGGTTTTCAGGCGTTAATCGCTGTAGCACTCCCAAATCTCATGCAGACGCATTATTTCAATTTTGAAGAAAAACATGTAGGCCTATAGGCCTAAACCAGGGCTCTACTACAACCAGATCTTCGATGAAAAATAGCATACGTGACAAGGTCTGAAAATATGGCCGACGAAAGAGCCGCTGATGCGGTTGATTTGTCTTGTTGCCGCTTTATGTTAACCCAGGGCGACTCCTTCCATACAAAAATGCTGCCTTCCTTGAAACACTTTCATGACAAACGAACATATCGTTATTTACTGAAGAGCTATGTGCAGCTGACAAATGTTATTATTTATTGTTTATAATAGATAATGTTATTATCTATTATTTATTTGTACGTGTAAGCTATTATCCGGGTGATTACAGGGATTAAGTTAGTGAATTGCTACGCTTTTTGTGTGTCGCCACTATTTGGCAGTAGATGGCGGGACTCATCGTACAAAAATTCACCGATGCCATTTGCTTGGCCAATTCCCGAACAAACCTCGAAAAAATGAAACGGACCACTCGTGGCGGCCATTTTGTCTACCCCCCCCCCCCTAATATTGTTGTAGGTCGGGGCAGATGGTTTATAGTGATTTCAACGAAATAATGTCTGCGTGCTATGCCATGCCATGCCGCGCCCGCGGATTTCACACGGAATAATGTTTGCGTGCCGTGCCGTCCCATGCCGCGCGCCATGACGGGCGCTACGCAACAACCGGCCAGCACGGGCTGGCGCTGCTCGGCACTCTTTAATTATTCCGTCTGTAATCCGAACGCGCGCCGTGCCGCGCTGTTGGAAATGCTAATAAAGCTTCATTGTAGTTAAAATTTTCCCGTCACCGGTTGTTGTTAAAACAAGGAGGCTGACAACAGCCGCTTATAATTAAACCGTCTGAAATCAAGTCGCGCTGGCTCTCCAGAATCTGCTAAAGAGGGCTGGCCACGGCCAGCCCCCATCCCGAGACGAATTATTCCGTGTGAAATCACTATTACTGGCCATGGTTAGACAAAGGCTATTTTTTGCAATGTTGTCATTTGAGCTTGTTATATTTTCCATTTCAAATAACAGTAGATGTTACGATTCAAATTCTATTTGTTGCTTTACCGAGTGAAGCAACTAAATAGAAATCGAAATCGAAACTTATTATTTCTCCATGAGTAGCAGCTTCCAGGAGACAGCGGATACCGCGTTGTCTCCCACCTTTATCCGAGTTTTTAAGCAGGAAATTAACAATAACCCACGCACCACATGGATAAATGTAGTTTGGAAGGCTGCAGGTTTGTTTATGTACTCAAGTGGTTGATAGGGGTTGACTGTGACCAAACTATCTCGCATGGCGATCTAATAACGAATGAGGCGAGGGCAGGGCCGGATGAAATAACAAGCGCAATTTCCGGTCTCCCGTCATCAAAGATGGCGCATCTCAGACCGGAAGTACTTTGACAGATGTAAGACGATTACAGCGCTCAAAGGGGCGGCTAAGTGAAATTGGAAGCGGTAACCAGAGAAGATATCGATTACCCATTTTTGAGACGTAAGCGTTCGTAGACTGTTGGTCGTTTGCCGAAAGGATAATCGCATATTTCAGCATGTGGTTACCGAAGATTGATTTTTATTGAAGACGATGACCGTTAACAGTTGGCTCGACATCTAACATTGTTATGGGAGAAAAACAGAAGCGGGAGCATAACCAGCGCAACATTGTAAAAACATAACAACGGCCACAAAAGATGATGACAATGGGATAAACAATGCCTTCCAATTTGGATAACAATCGACTGCAGTAAGAAAGAAAGAGATGTTTTTTTCGTAGCTACAAGCTTTTACAGACGAATTGAATTGTGTCAATGTTGGTTGAGTAACAACCACTGCTTGCGTGATCGCTGTTGCGGACTTATGGCTTCGTATAACACTGCAATGCGGAGAAAGTGGGAGGGGGAAGGATGGACACGATAGTAATTCAGGACCCACAAAGAAATTGCCTGGCCAGACAACAGAGAGCTAGTTTGAAAGTCTAGTAATAAAACCAATTAATGGTAGGCGATCACAAAAGCAGTTTTAAAGAAATCGACTGGACAACAGAAAGCTAGTTTGAAAGTCTAGTAATAAACCTAGTAATGATAGGCAATCAGATAAGTGGTTTGAAAGAAATCGCCTGGACAGACAACAGGATGCTAGTTTGAAAGTATAGTAATAAACCTATAGTAATGATAGGCGATCAGATAAGTGGTTTGAATGAATTCGCCTGGACAGACAGACAAAAAGTTGGTTTCGAAGTCTAGTAATAAATTTAGTAATGATAGGAAAGCAGATTTGAAAGCAGCGGTTTGAATGAAATCGCTTGGAGAGACAGACAAAACGCTAATTTCGAAGTCTACTAATAAATTTAGTCTACTAATAAATTTGGTAATGATAGGAAATCAGATAAGCGGTTTAAAAGAAATCGCTTGAAGAGACCGGCAAAAGCTGATTTAGAAGTCTAGTTGTAACCCCTATAGGCGATCAGATATAGGTATAGTTTGAAAGAAATCACCTAGACAGGCAGAGAAAGCCAGTTTGAAATTCTAGTAATAAACCTAGTGATGATAGGCGATCAAATAAGTGGTTTGAAAGATCTGCCTGGACAGACAGACAGAAAGCTAATTTCAAAGTCTAGGAATAAGCCTAGCTCACTTAAAAAATTCAGTATTTACCGAAGCCAAGCATGGATTTTTACAAGTGAGCTGTGTTCCAGGGGAGCATCAGCCTTTCCGTTGACTCGATTTTTTTTTTTTACATGGGTACAGCATCATAATTACTGCTGAACCTTTTCGTGTATGAAAATATAGAAAAATCTCTCCATAAAGCTTTACGGAAACACATGGAAAAAAAAAATAGAGCCGTAAAAGAAAGCTGCCATAAAGCGGAGAAGGTAGAGGAGAAAGAGAAACGCTAACCTGATTATCTGTTATAAAAATTAGTGTGACGACGTTGCGCCAGCAATTCTAATCTTGCCATAGCATGAAACCGTCTGAGACGAATCGTAATCACAAAAGTTTTAGGCGTTATAAGCCAGCCTGGATATGACTCCGGAGGGGACAATAACAGCATCCCAGCCTTTGCCGCGATAATGGAAGGAGATATCCCGACTGAAGTCGCGGGATATTTCCTCTGCTGCTTCAGCAATTTGCTCGACTCGTCGAGTCTGGAACACCGGGAGAAGGTAGTCACGAGAATCAGGGTTTTGCACGTGGCCTTGAACTGTTTGTGTTTGAATTCTTAGCTGAAATCTGCCAGGCCTGGAAAGTGTGGATTTCGTGGAATTTTGTGGAATTTTTATCCTTGAAAGTGCTATCTGTTTAAAAGAACCCTTCAAATCTTGGAATTGACCCGTCCAAAGCCACCAATATGCTGTTGAAATCTTGACCAATGGCGCACCCAGAGTGGGGCAAAAGGGGGGCACTTTCCTCTCCCAAGACTCGAGATTAACCGTAAAACTGAGAAATTGTTAGCATTTTGATTTTTTTTTCTGCTGGCATCAGAAGGACCCTCTTTTTCGTGTCAAGAAGGACAACGTTGGTTTATTACAACCCTGACAATAACTCAAATTCGTTGTTGGTGCCAGTGTTTCTTCTCTTCCACCGCCTCCCTTCAGAAGTCTGAAAAATTATTTACATTGAAGCTGAACAAAGAGATAACAGAATTTGCTGGCATCAAGAAAATTTCTCAAATTAAGATTCTTAAAATTCAGCATGAAAAATCACTGACGTTGTTAAAAATACGTCAGCTTTCGTACTCATTTTTTCTTGCCCCGCCAAACAAAATTCCTCTGATCTTGACTGTTGCAGACAGTTTGACGCTTAGATGTTGAGTACGCAGGGTTTAGGTGGTACCAAACTGTCGCTAGTAAGTTAAGAGTTTCAGTAGCTTGTGTTTGGTGATTTTTTTTAGGTAAAAAGCACTCTAAAAAGCACAACGTTATGAAATGAGGTAAAAACGGTCCGTTGTATTTCGAAGCAAAACATATGTGTTGGTATCATTACACAAAGAATACTGGATAAAAGTAAAAACAAATTAAGAAAAGAGGTGTGCACATCACGTACATGTCGCCATGTTGGAAGTTTCTTAAACTTTTTATACTGTACTAGGCAGAGCTCGTTGCTTCGAACAGAGTGGGATTATCGTATGCAAATAGCTATTGATCCTTCCACAAACGGCGCCTTCTGTCTGGGGCATGTTCAATCACATTTTTACGCACATTTCATAATTCTGGCGCCTGAGTGTCGTTGGATGCGCTGTTGGCAACACTGGTTCAGTTTGGTCTCTCATGCTATGCCAAATTACGTTTCTTCAATCATAGTTTTGCTCATACTTTACACTTCACACTGGTTCGTTCCTGTGTTTATGCCACACGCACCGTTATCCGAGCTCGGAAGGCGTGTTTCACGTCGTGTGGCCTGGTCATTTTATTATGTTGGCCTTGTCACAACGTATTCAACGAACAATGAAGGGAACCTGTCTGTAAAGCTTCGAAATACAAGATACCGTTTTTATTTCGTTCATGCACTGTCTTTTTAGTGACTTATTTTGTCTTGGCTAAAGCGGAAAAAAGATATGGCGTCATTCATCACAAAAATTAAACGAACTTTAAAATAAAACTCTAAAGGAAAAAAACAACCGGTGAATTCCATGAAAACTATTGTTCTTTTTCCCCTGTTCTTTTTTCTTTGGGATTTGTTTTTTTTTTTAAAGTACGTATAGTTTTTGTGCTGAATGAACCCGTATTTTTTTTAGCTTTAAAGGAACATGCATCCCTGTTGGCTTTTCTGTATTACTCAGTTTTGCGACATTAGTTCAGACGTATGTAAATGTTGCCAACACAGTCTTTTCTTGTTTTTTCTTCACTACGAGATGATTTTGCGACATAAACTCTAACCTATGTGAATGTTGCAAACGCTATTCTCAACGGGTCGCAAGACATACCGGAAGGATTTATGTCCCTTTAACCGAGACCCTGTAAGTCACTGAAAGCACAGCGCACATCAGCAGCAAGTCGCACAATTTCCACACACAAAGTTGTATGTGGAAGTTGTACGACTTGCTGCTGAAGTTAAACTGGCAGGAAGAGATGACAGGTATGACAACAGGTGAAAACAGGGAAATAAGAGCGTCTCATAAAATGTAACGTGTTTCGAACGTAACGTAACGTGTCCACGAGAAACTAAAACCGAATTTGAGGCTGTTGGTGTTGACCTTTTCTACGACACCTTCAAAGGTCCTGTGAAAAATCTTGACACCTCCCCCCCCCCCTCTCTGCACCAACAAGAGTTTCTTATGATCAGTGGCGTAACGAGTGGGGGGGGGGACGGACAGATGGGCGATTCGCCCCCTCTGTAAGATTTTGAAGATTATTCGACAAATTGGTCAAGTCACTTTTTGCATAGCTGTGGAAAAAATCCTTGACTATCCTGCAGACACATTTTGAACAGTAAGACAGTTACTAACTCCACGTTTTGCTTAAAATTACCAACGTTTTAACAAAGCATCGCGAGTGTTCACAAAATAAGTATCTAGTATGAAAAAAAAAAAGATTTACATTACACATTTTTCATGCATGTAATGCATTCGGCAAAACTGATTTTACAAAAATGTTTCCAACGGCCTTTTACAAGGCAAGAAAATGCCCGAAAATATCAAAAATGCGTCAGCTTCACTGGGGAGCTCACAGCGATCCCACAGACCCCCTTACTGTTATTGGTTTTTTCCCTCCACATCATTCGGGCTAAATGGCTAATGTTGCCCCCTCAGTACAAAACCCTGGTTACGCCACTGCTTATGATTACTCAGGCTATACCTGTCTATGATATATAACCAAATTAAATAAATCTTCGCCCAGACTGACATGTTTCCAAATGCATTACATTTTCAATGAAAGGAAAGGAAAGGCTATTTCAACACACATTCTTGAAAACATTCAAAGATTTGGTTTTTAAACCTTGTTTGTATCCCTTACTTTACTTCTTTGAAGACAGAAGTTAGTCTTCAAAAACTTGTAAACATTATAAGCGACCAGGGGGAGGGGAACAAGGCATCGTAAGAATCTTAAATTCCGCTCCAAGTGTGAATTTGTTTACAACAAGAATAAGAGCTGTTCCTCGGAATGGTTCCAAGATGGCGATGTTATGAAGCCGTGTTTTATGTTTACTGTGTTTTGAATCAGGATTTTCTTGCATATGTTTGTGACCAAGGAAACTAGCAATTGTTTCCGAAAATTAAAAATTTGTTGTGCTATGAAGTTGTGGAATCATCTGCTGCCCAGGAACAGCTCGTATTCTTGACCTAACCTCTCCACCAAATAATCGAATTTGGATTGTTTACAACACTTTCTAAAAAAAAATGTATTATTTTATGATATTTCTGACACAAAACCAAAATTTATGACAAATTTATGATATTTCGTTAATAATTAAAAAAATTAATGAATTTTATGACAAAGTAGGATCCCTGCTAACTGTGAACTAAATTTGATCCCAGTGATTTGACAGAAACAGCCTTGACAATAATTAGACAGTTAGTTAAACAGTCTGGTTATGAACTTTCGGACTGAACGTTCTTCGACAACTAATAAACATACAGAAATAGTGCCACAGCTAGACTTTTTAAAAGGGGGTTGCAAGGGCGAAATGTGGGGGCTCCCCAAAACTAAACAATTTTGGGTTCACTGTTGTGGCCTATTTTATAGTAGTTTTATGTAACAACTAGCATCGTACCCGGCTTCGCCCTGGGATTTATTTGACCCGTGGTTGTTTCCCAATATTTGCCCGGTGTTGCCTGATCGTTCACTGCAACAGTCAATTTTTCTTTGTGTAACACTCCCTCTTTCCGTCAATCCTCTCCCTCCGCAAAGCAATATCGTAATCAAATAGTGGCTGTAACATAAGCATTGCCTCACCAACGGGCATTCCCCGTTCATGCCCCTCCCCACTCCCAGAAGCGTGCGAAAAATAATTGTCCTTCGTACGTGACGTCATTTAAGACATGCCTTTGCGATGACAGCGCAGAGCAAATTGTTACTAGAGGCAACAATGTGCCAATTTCAACTTCTTTTCAGGTCAACAACGTCCCAGTTTCAACTTCAAGCCAAAGAATTGACACACTCGCACGTTTTCATTGTTCCCCTTCCGGGGATCGTTGCGGTTGCTTCATTTCTGCTATGAGACTTTGGTTTATAATGTATAGTCCTCCCCCCTCCCCCCAGAAGTAAACTAAGTAAGTAGTAAGCGTAAGTAGTAAGTAATAAGTAGTAAGCGTCTTACTGGCCAAATTTGACACCTAGACTCTTACAGTCAAAGCCTCTCCGTGTTCCTTACAGGATTTGACTTTTAGACCCTTACTTTTTCCTTTTAATGATACGTTTTTGTTTATTATAACGTAAGATTTAAGCTCCACTGCTTGGAATTTTGGGCCCCTTTACCTCCTGGGACCCCCCCCCCCCCTTAATTGCGGCACTCGACAGGGTGCCAAACAATGATAGTCCCCCCCCCTCCCCAGAAGTAAACTAAGCATGATAAGGAAAAATGAAGCACTGATATAGGTAGCCTTACACTCACAAGCTCAATATTCAGTGTTCACTCTATTGGCGTCACGAACAGATTGAAGACGAGCAGGGTATAGGAAGACAACATTGACTCAACTCCATTTCCCGAAGCACAGCATCGATGGGCTCCTGTATCCTGGCGCGACTAAATTGAATTGCTAGAGGACATCCTTATTTCATCATTGTCCTTCAAGTTGGATCCAAAGTCTTCACAGAATTCAGACCGGGAGCCAGTGGCGTAACTAGGGTTTTGTACTGAGGGGGGCAACACCAGGCATTTAGCCGAATGGTGCGGAGGGAGAACCGAATAAGAGCCCCGGAAGCTGATGCATTTTTGTTATTTTCCGGCATTTTCTGGCCTTGTAAAGTGCCGTTGGAAACATTTTCATAAAACCAGTTTTGCTGACTGCATTATACGCATAAAAAAAATCGGTAATGTAAATCTTTCAGTTTTTCATACTAGATGCTTAATTTTGAGACACTTGATACTTTGTTAGAAATGTTGGGAAATTTTAGGCAAAATATGGAGTTAGTAATTTTTACTGTTTATCTTTACTGATTTTCGTATCACTCCATTTGTTACCTGGTTACTTTAGTGATTTAAAGGAGAAACAGTAGAAGTACAAATTAGCTAAGATGAAAGTTGCGTCGATGACCTCAAAATGCAGCCATCTGACGGTAAATAATTTTTCAGCTATGGCTAGTGACTTGGCCAATTTGCCGAATAAGCTTTCAAAATCTCAGAGAGGGGGCGAATCGCCTCTTTGGGGGGGGGCGCCCCCCCAACTAGTTACACCACACTGCCGGGAGCATTAGAGCCACTCTTCATCACCAAAAAAACACGGTGCTTTTTGAGTCACTTTTGGCTTGCTATACCCTGCTGTCTTCGATCCGTTCGCGATGCCAGTGAAGTGAACACTGTTTGGCACCCCTTACAGAAAACTACAGTTGCAGACCGTATGCCCCACCTGTTGGTTTGCCATCGTGGTCTTGTTTTCCCTGCCACTAACAGCAACCGCCGTTGTTATCCATGATAAACGCAATTCCAAGTCCAACTGCGTGTAGGCAGTGAGTCTATTCAGTTTTATTTCACCTCTTGAGTGATAGTGTTCATTTGGCCTCATCTATAATTCAGAGAGGAAGTAGTTGGTGGCTTTACCTAGTGGCACCTCCCGTGGTCCCTTGGGGCAAAAGCCAAGGTTCTGTTCAAAATGCCCCGGGCGTTCCCCTTCTGGTCCCCAACAAGCTGTTGACTTGTTGTTTTGTGTCCTGTTGGGCGCATACTAACGATCAATTAAGAGACGCTACTAAGCTAGCACGCGGCCATGTTGCCGTCCGCGGGGAATGACGTCGCAGAAGTCGTTCGTATCCCTCCGAGCACGTTTTAAAGTTAGATGTTGTTGTCGTAGGCGTCCAAGTCAGTCCTAATGCTTTTAGAAAGACAAGTTTCAAAGGGGCCGAGTAATTGCTGTCTTTACTCGGCGGTCGTTTTAAAGTGAATCAGAGTCATTTGCACTTCTGCGTTCTTGGGCATTTTGAATCATACGCCTGTTCGATGTACACTTCTGCATGACAGTTCGAGGGCATCTTGAACCATCCTAGAAATATTGGGCCTATGCATTATGATTCGTGGGCTGTTTTGAATCATCCTAAAACTGTTGGGCCTATTCGTCGGATTTTCGTTATACGTCGTGGGCATTTTGAACCATCTGAAAATGTTGGGCCTATTCAATTTACACTTCTACATTACGATTCGTGTACGGTTTCAATCATCCTAAAAATGTTGG
>JAHWFP010056528.1:0-34075 GCA_023313725.1 Lithobius niger
TCAGCAAGAATTTGTTGGTCATTGATGCTTCATGGGGTGCACAGGAGGGGAAAGGGGATGCGAGGAGGTTTTGGTGGTATTTCATAGAGATCCATGGCTGGTTCAATTTCTACTGCTAGGAATGATTGGTGTACCAAAATGCATACTTTCAGTACAATCAACAAGAATTTTTCAGGGAAGCACTAAGGGGCCGTAGAGGATTTCGTGGAAGTTCCATAGCTATAATTTGATTTCTACTGCTAACAATGACTGTGTACCAAATTTCATTCTTAGCACTATCTGCAAGAATTTGTTGGTCAGGCCTCAAGGAGGGGGCATGGGGGGGGGGACCGTTGTGGTGCCTTGTATATTATCTCGAGGGGGTTCATAGCTAGTTCAATTTGTGCTACTATGAATGACTTGTGTACCAAATTTCATGTTTTTAGCTAGAGCTGCAATAATTTGTTCGTGAAGCTGCAGGGAAGAGAGGAGTAGAGCCTCGGGGGGGGGGGGGCCCTGGGGATATTTCATGGGGGGGTTCCATGGTTGGTTCGATGTGTACTGCTAATGACTTGTGCACCAAAATACAAGATTTCTAGCTCGGTTTGTAAAAATTTGTGGGTCAAGGCTCAGTGAGTGGGCACAGGGGAGCGCTGGGGCCCCTTTGGGGGTATTTCTTGAGGGTTCCATGGCTGATTCGATTTATGGTGCTAAGAATGACTTGTGCACCAAATTTCATGTTTTTAGCTTGGTCTGTAAGAATTTGTTGCCCAAGCTCCTGGGAGGGGCAACAGAGCAGATGCTGGGAAGGGTGCGCGGAAGGCACTTGGGGGTATTTCATGTGGGGGCCCATGGCTGGTTCGATTTTTACTGTTAAGAAAGACTTGTCTACCAAATTTCATGTATTTAGCTCGATTTGTTAAAATTTGTTACTCCACTTAATGATTTCTGTCTAGTGCTCTACAATAATAATTGCTCTGCGGACGAGAATACTACAGTCACATCAAAATCGTGTTCAAATAGCCCTGGTAGGTGTTAATACCTACATTTTAAGCTATACAAATTGAAAAACGGTTCATTGGTTCGATGTCTAGGTGAAAGCAAAAGTTGTAGCCCATTTGGCTTTCCGTTTCAAGGATACATTAAAATACCTTGCGAAAGGCTCTAGGCCTTGGCCATACCTACGTTTTAAGCTATAGTACTTGAAAATCGGTTCAGTGGTTCGATCTCCACGTGAGGGCAGTCTCAATAACAGCATTAATGATTTCTGCCCAGTGCTCTACAATAATAATTGCTCTGCCGACGAGAATACTGCAGTCACATCTAAATCGTATTCCAGACGCCCTAGTTTGTGTTAATACCTACATTTTAAGCTATACAAATTGAAAATCGGTTCA
Source organism: Lithobius niger (assembly GCA_023313725.1). Lineage (NCBI taxonomy): Eukaryota > Metazoa > Arthropoda > Chilopoda > Lithobiomorpha > Lithobiidae > Lithobius > Lithobius niger. The sequence goes on from JAHWFP010056528.1 coordinate 1,377, forward strand.
TTGTTCGATCTCTAGATGAAAGCAAAAGTTCTAGCCCATTTGGCTTTCCGTGTCAACAATATTGTAGTTACATTAAAGTAGCCTGCGAAAGGCCCTAGGCCTTGTCCATACCTACGTTTTAAGCTATAGAACTTGTAAATCGATTTAGTGGTTCGCTCTCCAGGTGAGGGCAAAGAGTCCCAACAACAACAACAACAACAACAACAAGAAATGGACATGCTGTGGACACCGAACGGTTCGATTGTTGTCAATAAAATTTGTAATGCGGTGAAATAGTTACGACACGACCCCAAATACCGAATTTCGTTGGTCTATGCCAATTCTGCGTAAAACTATAGGAGTTCAAAGTTTGACGTTTAACATGGAAGTTCATGCTGAGGCTTACATTCTTGATAGTAAAAGCCTGGACGAACCAAAAGCTGAACTGCAACGAAGGACAAACTAATCTGGATTTACGTCAACGTGGATTCCGTAACAATAAAGGGATGCACGTTGTACAATGATTACGCAACAATGCCAACATCATCCACAAGCAAACGGGATTTACCTTCATAACCAAAAAAAAAGTTAATTTTGCCGGCCCACAGCCAGGCCAGCTAAAAATTGTTTTTATTGCTAGGAAAATACTTAACCTGTTAATTTTAGCATCTAGCTTTGCTGGATGCCCGTTTACCTTGAGATTTTATTCTGTGTCGATCCGCCTAGATCATCAACCCTCACCGCGCCTGGACGGCCCTCCTTACAAATACAGCTCGCTCGCGAGCGAGTGCACCTATTGTTCTCTCTTGGGTTGTCAGAAAGTGACTCAACAGGGGAGGTCGGGTGGGTTTCTTTAAGTATTTTCCTAGCAATAGAAAAAATTTTTAGCCGGCCTGGCTGAGGGCCGGCAAAATTAACTTTCTATTGCTGAAAAATACTTAACCTGTTAATTTTAGCATTAACGTGTAGACCTCGTCAGTGTTTGGTGGCGGGCACCTTCCTTAACTTCAGGGAAGGTTGTTTCGTCTTGATGGAAATGCAGCTTTGGTTCTAGTTGTCCCATCGTGAGGTAAAGACGTACTTTCTTGCCAATTTCGTTGTGGTTTCACCTGACGTAAAGTTGGGCTTGGCTTATGAGAGTTCTGTTGTGATTTCGGGGTTGTTGTTTGTTTGATCGTTTCATTTCACAAATTTGGAAGGGTTGAAAAGTTCTTGCCAGGTGAGAAAAGTTGGGAACGTCAAGCATCTTGGCTTTTTACTCCAAACTTGGTTCTAGCCTGGATGGACACAAGCAGTCGAGACAACAGTCACTTGTATCGTTTATATTTACTGTAGCAACAGGGTTGAGAACATCATGCATCTGAAGGCTTCACTCAAAGCTTGGGCTGCAGTCACGGATGCGGTGAGCTATGTGTTGAGTGCGTCCAGCATCTTGAAACTTCATTGAAAACCTGTTGTGTAGCTTTGAATGAGACGAGTTGTAGAGACAACAACTGTATGTGTTTGGGGTTGTTCACTCGGTTCGTGGATGTTGACCACGAACGAGACGGGCAGCAGGGTTGAGGTCGTCAGGGGTCTTGAAACTTCGATCAAATGTGGGTTACGAATGAGGCGAGTGGTTTTCAGTTGATACCATGGTGTAAATCGAGACAAGCAACAGGATTGTGAGCGACTGGCGTCTTGAAGCTTCGCTCCAACATGGGCTATGGTCTTTACATGGGGGTTGACCACGGTCAAGACAAATTGTCGCATTGAGAACATCAACGTCTAGTAACTTCCTTTTGAACCTAGAGAATGGTCACACTTGAGCGAGCAGCTTGGGCTGACGTTTGTGGAATGGTGAGTTAGTTCAGACTGCTGTCCAAGGCATCAGGTTCCGGCTGGTGATTGTTGCCCATTAGGGTGGTCAGTTGCAAGCTTGTATTGGCAACGAATGCCGCCATCTTGATGGTGCTGCAGCGACGAATGCGAATGCCAATCTCATGACGAATGCGAATACGAATACTGCCGTCTTCGAATGCGAATGCCGCCTTGACAAGGTTGCAGCTGCGAATGTGAATGCTGCTTTTATTAGAAGTACAGTGCAGTAGCGAATGCTGGCGTCTTGCTGGTGGATTGGCCAGTGGTATCGTTTCGTCCGGCGAATGCACGTATTCGTTTCGGGAAGAGATATGCAGAAAGTTGCGTATGTGGGTTCCGATGATAGTGGTTACTGAGCACCGAGAAACCTCAGGAAACAGTTTGTTCGACACAGTACATGGTCGTTGCAGTTGTGGTCATTGAGTGATTCGCCTCACGCCGGGCTACAAACGAGACAGGGTGAGGGATTGCAGTCGTTGTGTGTCTTATCACGTGCTGGGTTACGATTGAGATAAGATTTCGGGTTGACTGTGAAGTGTGAGCAGATGACGTCACAATCGGGATGAGATGCAGCAGAATAGTGTTTCTTCACGTGTCTTGTTGCGCAGGAGACAGGGTAAGTTCCTGGGGGTTGTGGTGTGTCTCGTCACGTGCCAGGTTACAATCGAGACAAGGCGCCATGGTCGAATCAACCAATGTGTGGAAGAACATCACTCGAACGTGTGTCATTTGCGTGCCAAGTAAAGCTCAAGACAGGGTGCGGTCTACAGGCTGGAGTTGTTTCGTCACGTGCCAGGTTACGATTGAGCTGGGACGATGGCTGGATGTTGAAGTGTGTTAACTGGGTCCAGAAGGATCTGCCGTCGTGCCACAAGGCAACCAGTCTGTCAGCCGAGGTGAAGAGTGTTGTGCCATGGCTGCTGCTGTAATCTGCGTGGTCAGATTGGGTGTTATCGTGCCATGTTACGATTCCACTTTAGACTGGCCGGTCATATCCAATCGTGCCATGTTAGGATCGGAATGGGGGTGGGGATCCATCGGCTGTGTCTCATCATGTGTCAGGTTACAGTTGAGACAGGCCACTGGTTAGTGGCAGTGAGCAGAATGTGCCAGGTTATGTTCGGAAGAGCTGACCAGAGTCCCTAGGGCCACACAAGCTGTGCCAAGTTACGGCCTTAACATGGTGTGCGTGTAGCAGTGAGTTGTTGTCCAGTATGTGCCTGGTTATGATGTCTAAAAGGTCTGAAGGTCAGAAAAGCGGCCAAAGACTGTTTCGTTGGTGTTTTTTTTTCTAACACCAGGTGTCCAGGAGAAGGTAACCTTGATTTCTTCTCTTCATTACATCAGGTGGGGGGGGGGAGAGAAGAGAAGATGATCGTTTCTTGCCCAGTTGCATTTGATGCAGCTGCAAGTGTTGTCAGGGGAAGACAATGGCAGGAATGCATGAATGCACGAATGCCAACTCTCTTGAGGTGGTGGTGTAGGTGGGAATCTGCCTCTTGGTTTTCTTTTCCTCATTACATCCAAGATAATGGCACGAATGCACGAACGCCAACTTCCCTTGAGGTGGTGGAATCTCCCTCCATGGTTTTCTTCTCTTCTTTTTTTTTTATTAAAAATAAAGCAAATCCATGATATGGGATTGCAATCGGGAGGTGTTACCTCTGGCCTCTTGGTGTGGGGAGCTTCCCAACGAGCAACAGGAAACGGAAGCGAGTGTGAATGCATTGTCATTCATGCATCGCATCCCTGCTGTTGTTGTCGTGTTGAGGGCGCTTCCATCGGTATCTTGCAGGGCCTTCGAAAACCCCAAGCCAAACTCAACCAAACTCATCCAGTCTGGAGGCAGAGCAAAATTTAATGTTGGGCATTCTGTGTATTAATGGTACTAAACTGCTTCCAGATGGATGAGTTTGGTTGAGTTTGGATTGGTAGTTATCGAAGGCGCCCTTGGTTGGGAGCCGGAAATGGAACGAAGAAGCTCGATGGTGCCGTCGTAGCCCTAAGGGCGAGTGAATTTCATGAAGGTAAATTGTGTTAGCTGACATTTGCTATATGCGGTTTGTAAAATTACAACAAATTGTTTTAGCAGTTTGTGACAGTAGAATGTTTACTTGCGCGCATCTTTAAACTCCATTGTGGGCCAGCTTAAGCTACGATTACCAGCGTCATGTTGTATGTGCTTCTGCGGTCCTTGGTCAAGCGGTAAGCACCATTTGCATTAGTAAACCGGAACCACTACCGCAGCGGCTCCAAGCTCGTCCGCCATCGATCTGTATATGTGGAAGGTTGTACTATCGCCATTGGTGTAAAAGGTAAATCAAGGTCGCCGTTCACGAAAATGATGTCAGTTTTTTTCCAAATTACGAGCCTCGCTCGCGCTGTCGCGCTCGCTGCGGCTAACTACATAACATCAGAAAACGCAACCAAAATCTTAGCCGGAAAACTTCACGCGCTGGAATCTAGATAGGCCGGCCATCTTGCTTGGAGCTTCTGCGGTAGTGGACCCCTTTGCTGCGACGAGCGGCAATGTTCTAGTTTTTTTTAACGACCTTGGCGAGTAGGATTAACCTTGGCGGCTTTTCCCTGGTTGAATGTTATTACCAAGCCCTATTCACTCGCTCCGAAATCTAGCCACGGTAGTGTCCAGAGTACTCGCAATCAAAACGTGGTGCGCCATCTGGCCACAACCTGTTGTCTCCAACTGCCGCACAAATCCAAGATGGTGGCGACCACAGATTAGAGAACAACGCCACAGCGGGGCGGTGCGGGGCAGTGTGGGGCGGTTGTTCTCTAATCTGTGGTGGCGACGTGTCGCTTCACGGCCACAGAGCAGTAAAACACGAAACAGTTCGTATAAATTATCTTCTTTATCATTAGAATTGCATTTTTATTTTTGTCCACGCGTGTCCCGCTAAAATTTACGCGATTTCTATAACTGAAATTGTAATGAAATTGTAATTGTTAGCCGCTAGTTGAGTTTCGTTGCTTCGTAGCTCGCTTTCCATAGTCGAAACCGAAACTGCATATAACGACGCCGCAGTAATGACGCTAAAGCTTTCGTGGCACATTTGAGAAACTATACAATTCTGGCCAAATGTTGTGTCGTGGTGCTCGCACACTAAGTATAGCGAGTGAGTTATCCCGTAACGAAGTGTAGTTATTAATCCAAGATATTACTACGGTTTACGTTCAAAAGCCGACCCTTTTTGGAATCTTGGTGATTTCTCTTATACCAGTTGTGGTTTTAGGTGGATACTGTCCAGCCTAGTTAGCTAGTGACTAGCTGATAAAGTTTATCCTATGTTAAATCCCACACATTCTTTGCTCACAGCAAGCGAAAAATTGGGACGGGCTACACATATGAACGTTTACACACGAATGCATGGTGATCTGAATAGGGTATATTTGTTCGGTTGGGGCTTGTAGGGGTGAGGGCAAATGCGTGGGTGGGTTTTGAAATTGGCACCCAACAAATTTAATTTCGTTTATTTTCCATGTTGTAACCAAAGATTTCAAGCAGCACAGGCTTGGACAATCAACCCTGTCCTAAGAAAAGCCTGGACGAATTAAAAGCTGAACTGTAACGAAGGACAAAATAATCGGTAATTTAAGTTGCCAAAGATTGCGTAAGAATACAGGGATGTACATTATGATGGTTACGCAACAATACAAACATCGTCAAGCTAACGGGGTTTATGATAATAACCACACAAAAATATAACTGCTTTGCGGTCTGATGTTTTAGTAACAGTGAACTGCAGGGTTTTCTGCATGACAAAATATGAACGAAGAAAGCAAACGACAAAATTGTCAATTTGGCTGATGTAACGGCTAATTATTTGTAGACATAAAATTCCTCAAGAAAAAAGGTAGAGTATGATAAGACGGTGTGACCTTTTGTACGTTCACAGTTCTAAGTTTCATGTATCTGTTAGCTGTAAGCGGCGAAAAGCAAATTTTGAGGATAATTTCCAATGCGGCCAAAGTCTTTGCAAATTATCGAAAGTGTAAGGAATAGTTGCAGGGATAAACAGAAGCACTAAAGGGGATGCCCAGATTGAGTGAGCAATTCCAGCTTCATTGTGTAAATTACTTCGGGAGGAGCTACTAAGGGGGGTGTGCTGATTGAGTGAGCAAAGTGAACGAAAATTTGCATTTGTTAGCCAGTGTTAGCCAATGAGATTGAAGAAACTTACTCATGAAGCGTAGACATTCCATAAATCAAATCATGTCAATTTGGCTGATGTAATGGGTAATTGGGCAATGGCAAATGAGAAAATTATCAATGCGAAAATTTATGGACATAAAACTCCTGCAGAAAAAAAGGTAGAGATGAAAATGAGACGGTGTGACCTTTTATATGTTCCCAGTCCTATGAAACTTAAGATATCCTCCCAAAACCATAGCTGGTATTGAGAAGCCGCCAAGTTTCCAAAAACGTTCTGGCTTTGAAGGTAGTGGCATCACTCAACCAGAGAAAGAACGCCAAGGTTAATTCTATTAGGCAAGTTAATCACACCAAATAGTACTTTGGACGTTATACGAAAACTTGAATATTACTACTGCAAGTAGCAATGTTCTAGTTTTCATTTAACTTTTGAACTATTAGTCAGTACCATTAACTTGGCTAATAGGATTAACCTTGGCAGCCTCACCCAGGTCGAATGATATCACTACCTTCAATTACCGACCCTTTTGGAAACTTGGTGGTTTCTCTTATACCAGTTTTGGTTTTTCAGATAATTAACAGCTTGTTAGCTGTCTGGCTGGCTGTTGGCTAGTCAACCCAATCCCATGTTAATTTCCATGGAACCATTGCTGTAGATAGAGAATTGAAGTACTGGGAAGGACTTCAGATATGAAATTGGCTACAAAACTGGAGTACAACACAGCTTCCATGCTTTTACGGGATTACAGTATGAAGGAGTAACGGAAGTGGCATTAGCTTCATCAATAATTGAAATAGTGGTGAAAGTACTGTTAGTATTGTCAGTGGCATCTGTCACTGTCGCGGTGACCAGTATAAATAAATAATAAATAAATAAATTTTATTTCGCTCGTAGGGCGAAAGGGAAGTGCAAGGGTTCGCCTATCGAACCTCTGACAGCAGACCCAAGGAAAAAGAAGATGGTAGGGAACTGGAAAATTATGGGTTCCAAATAGAATGTTCAGGGCGACGAAGGAACGGGCGAAGGGTGGAAGTGGTTATGTTGAGACGTTGGTGATTAAGACACACACTAGTGTGTCGCCCGCCAAGATTGAACAATAAAATTAATGTCCATCCTATCCAGAATAAAAATATAGTGGCGAACCGCTACACCCTAGTGTCTTTTACAGCTAAGGCAGTTTGGCTGTCTTTAGTCCTCTGAGTATAAATAACAGTGCGACAGAAAAGGCTGAATGAAGCATCGTTTGATTGATAACTAAATACAGGTGCAAACCTATTTACGTTGCCTTTTGGACTTGTATGTCCGGCTGCCTGAGCAGGGAATCGAACCCAGGACCTTTGAAATCAAAGGCCAAGGTCCTACCAGTGGTAGGCTCAGTGATAGGATCTTGGCCTTCGATTTCAAAGGTCCTGGGTTCGATTCCCCGCTCAGGCAGTCTGACATACAAGTCCAAAAGGCAACGTAAATAGGTTTGCATCTGTATTTAGTTATTTCTTGTGAGCCTTTGGCTTTCCCGTCTTTAATCGTTTGATTGGGTGATTTTGGTCGCCTGACAACATAAAAGTCCAAGCAGAAAACCCAGAATCTTTAACATGATACAATTGATATGAGCATGACATGTTGCTTCGGGAGCACCAACCCAAACTGGGTTATCTGCCCCTCTACGATGAGAGGGACAATTATTTAGCTGGAGAAATCCAAGCACAAAGACCCAGGATCTTTGACATACCACAATCGATATGAGCACGAGGCATCACACTATCTTCTTGTTGTTTTTTTTTTCTTTTAGGGAGCACTAAACGAAAGCTACAACAATGTACTGCAAATGTGTCGCCGCCAAGTAGATGATTTATTGTTGTTGGAGATTAATTGTCAGAGCGTAATTGTTAGTGTAATTGTTGCCAGGATGGCGACTCACTAGCAGACTGTGTCTGTTAACTGTAACGAGCTTATACATGATTTTAGCATACTGGTGTCAATTCCCCATGCAGTAGAAATCTTTGGAAATCGTTGGAATCAGGTGTCTTGGGTCCAGTAACGAAGAATACCAAAACATTAAAGTTTGGGAAGGTGTCCTTTGTGGAGAAAATGTGCCATCAATAACGTTGATTTGTGTTACTGGCTAGCTACTAGCTAAGGTCAGTGCATCAGATGGGTCAGAGCTTCCATGTTAATTCTCATAGGGTATGAAAACACGCCTACACAGGGTCAGACTGGGCCGTGTGCCCGTCTGCCAATGGCAGATGCGCGCTTGAGAATTTTTTTTTTTTATTACTAACATATTTTTTATTTTATCTTTTCTTTATTTTCTTTTGATATTAGTTGAGAAAGGGGGAAAATACAACGGAAAGGACGTCTAAAACGTAATATTGTAACACGTCACATCGCTCGAATCGAACAAATACATTCACAACACAGATGACGAAATATTCGTCCAAGCCGAAACTATTGCTTCTTTGGTTACTTTGCCGTTCTAACTTATTAGAACGGTTTTTTTTTTTAGCGCAATGATGAATAAAAAAAAAAACATTATTTTCAGAAATTATTTTACTTGGGTTGTATGATAAGCTAAGGTAATAAGGAAGAAATAAATAGACATAAATCGCTGGAAATAATACTAAGGAAAATTGGAAATTAAGCCAACAGCAAAAATCATACACTAGAAATAACGTAGTTCAGTAAGCCACCTTTATGCACTTACGTTTCGTCGGAGTAGCATGACCCGGATTCGAACCAGCTACCCAGTTCGCACCCAGATCACTTGCATAGCGCCTTAGTCGCTATGGCCACATCCTCCACTGGCATAAAGATAACTCACTGAACCCGTTATTAAGGTCACAACCGTGACCAGGGCTCCATTCGACCGAAATTCACTCGGCCATAGTCAATGGAGAGGGAAGACAAATCATACACTTACAAGGCTCAATAAAGGAGAAATAAATAGACATAAATCGCTGGAAATAATACTAAGGAACGTAAGTGCATAAAGGTGGCTTACTGAACTGCGTTATTTCTAGTGTATGATTTTCGCTGTTGGCTTAATTTCCAATTTTCCTTAGTAATAAGGAAAGTGCTAAACGTTGAACGTTCCATGCTGATACGGAGGCCTCATTTTGCAAGATATATACCCATTATATTGGACAAAGTGTCGGTCATATTTTTCCTTCTTCCGGTCGATGCAATTGCACCCATTTGCAATGAAATTTGTGATGACCTCGTCCAATAAAGTGGATTTATCATGAAAAATATGGTCACCATATTAGCGTCGATAGCCAAAATATTTAAACCCCCCCATAAAAAAAAACTTGTTTATGTCCTCACCACATTAAAAAAAAAACTAATACCCCTTTTTACTCACGAGGAGGGGGGGGGGGGTTGCACTTTTTTTGACTGTTGGGCAGATGCAAAAAAACAGATCCAGTCCGACCCTGCGCCTACAGCTCATTAGGAAAAGTTTGCATGTCTAAATTTTTGCACATAGGTAGAGTAGTACGGGGGAGTGCCTTTTTGTAGAATGGGGGTTGCAGCTAGAAGCACGTGGCCCTGATGTGGCGCGTAAATGCAAAATTATTCTTGTAACCATTATTTGTATTGTTATCCAACAGTCTGTTACTTATGTACCGCAACAATTCACTCGAGTTTTAACAAAATAACTATTCTTGCAATTATTTAACTGTTTGCTTCGGGCCAGGGCCCTAATAAACCCAACCAATCAATCAAAGATGTCGTAAATAAACTAGCCTTGGTTGGTGGTCGGATACCGTTCAGTGAGTTTTATAGTATGTGATATTTGAAAGTGAAATATGTGATCAGTGAATTTTACAGTATAGCATAGTATAGCATGGTTACTTGAATATACGGCCATGGTAGCTAAACTACGGAAGTTGCAACAAAAAAGAGACTGGGAATCTATCATTGCCAGGAAAATTTGAAACACAATGCAGATCATGACCACAGGGCCCAGCCAATGAACCTGAAAACGTGAGTATACTACACGATAACAACAACACGAAGAAGAATTGTTGCTTTTTCCACTGCTAAATAATGCGAGTTCTGTGGACTTCTTAACACAAGATTACGACATATCTGAAGATAATGAACCTGAGGACGTAAGCATGCAACACGTCAACAACAGCACCAGAAGAATTATTGCTTTTCCAGACATCAAGGACCGCGGTAGCGCTCCTTATGTAAGCCTCAGCATGAACTTCCATGTTAAACGTCAAACTTTGAACTCCTATAGTCTCGCCCAGAATTGACATAGACCAACGAAATTCGGTATTTTGGGTCGTGTCGTAACTCTTTCACTGCCTTACAAATTTTAATGACAACAGTCAAACCGTTCGGCGTCCACAGCATGGCCATTTCTTGTTGTTGTTTTCTTCTTGTTGTTGTTGTTGTTCTTGTTGTTGTTCTTGTTGTTATTGGGACTCTTTGCCCTCACCTGGAGACCGAACCAAGTTCAAGTTCTATAGCTTAAAACGTAGGTATGGACATGGCCTAGGGTCTTTCGCAGGCTATTTTAATATAACTACAATATTCTTGACACGGAAAGCCAAATGGGCTAAAACTTTTGCTCTCACCTAGAGATCGAACCAATAAACCGATTTTCAATTTGTATAGCTTAAAACGTAGGTATTAACACTGACCAGGGCCTTTTGAACCCCATTTTGATGTGACTGCAGTATTCTAGTCGGCAGCGCAATTATTATTGCAGAGCACTGGGCAGAAATCATGAATGTACTCTTTACCCTCACTTGGAGATCGAACCACTGAACCGATTTTAGAGTTCCATAGCTTAAAACGTAGGTATGGACAAGGCTTAGAGCCTTTCGCAGGCCATTTTAATGTAATTACAATATTCTTGACACGGAAAGCCAAATAGGCTAGAACGTTTGCTCTAACCTAGAGATCGAAGCAATGAACAGATTTTCAATTTGTGTAGCTTAAAATGTAGGTATTAACACCAACCAGGGCCTTTCGAACACGATTTTGATGTGACTGCAATATTCTCGTCGGCAGAGCAATTATTATTGTAGAGCACTGGGCAGAAATAATTAATTGGAGTAACACATTTTTTGCAAATCGAGCTAAAACATGAAATTTGGTACACAAGTCTTGGACCCCATGAAATACCCCCCAAATGTCTTCAGCACTCCCCCCCCCTCCCAGAACCTCCGCCCCGTGCCCCCTCCCAGGGGCTTTGGCAACAAATTCTTACAGATCAAGCTAAAATCATGAAATTTGGCGCATAAGTCATTCTTAGCAGCATAAATCGAATCAGCCATGGAACCCACATGAAATACCCACAAAGGGACCCAACACCCCCCCCGGCCCCCCCCCTGTGCACCCTCACTGAGATTTGACCAACAAATTCTTGCGGATCGAGCAAAAAGCATGAGTACAAATTCATTAGTACAAATTGAACTATCTATGGAACTCCCTCGAGATAATCTACAAGGCACAACAACGACCCCCCCCCCCCCCCACACACCCCATTCTCCCTTTTTGAGGCCTGACGAACAATTTCTTCCGGATAGTGCTACAAAAATGAAATCTGGTACGCAAGTACTTGTTAGCAGTAGAAATCAAACTAGCTATGGAAAACTTCCGCGATATCCTCCAAGGCCCCTCACCGCTTCCCCCCCTATTCCCGCTCTATGATGTTGATTTCCGAAAAATTCTTGTTTATCATACTGAAAGCATGCATTTTGGTACACAGATCATTCCTAGTACTAGAAATTGAACCAGCCATGGATCCCCACGAAACCACCAAAGGCTCCCCAGCTCCCCTAATCTGGGCACCCCATGAAGCATCAATGACCAGCAAATTCTTGATGAATGTACTAAAAGCATCCATTGTAGTGTGAAAGTCCATCTACACATGGAACCCCATGAGATACACCCACCCTCCAGTGCTTCCCTGTGTCATCTCTATGAGGTTGATGATCAACAAATTCTAGTTCGATTTTTACTGCTAAGAATGACTTGTGTACTAATTCACGTTTTAGCACGATCAGCAAGAATTTGTTGGTCATTTGTTGGTCAAATTTGGAATTTGGAATTGGAAATTGAGTTGTAATTTGTTAGCCAAAATTCATAGTACCAAGATTCGTAGTACTACAGGTGAGTGTGGTAGGGGGATAGGAATGGGCCTTAGAGGATATCTTGAGAGATTCCATAGCTAGCTCGATTTATTAGCCAAGAATTGACTTGTGTACCAAATTTCAAACGCTCGATGTTCATAATTAGCCCAAATTCTGGCCCGTAACAGCTGTACTAATCCTGAAAATCGAACCAACGAACCGATGCTCAATTTTACAACATAAAACATACTTATGATGAAGGCCTATGGCTTTTTGAACGCTATTTTAATGTGACTACAACTATTGTTCTTCTTCGGGAAATTTTGCTCTCATGTATAGAGATCGAACCAAACAACCGATTTTCAAATTTTATAGCTCTTAAAATTGAGTATTAAATAGGCTTTCTTATAAAAGTTAATTTAAGGTGATTACAGTAATTTTTTCTGTGTTATTCTTGCTGAGACAAGAAAAAAAATAATGGATATTAGTATTAAAAAACGCTTAAGCATATAAAATACGGATGAAAGCCTTAAAAAACTAAAAGCCGTAAAGGAACAGATATTAGAAAAAGACATGTAAGCCATCAGCGTCGCAGTAATACGTGTAAAAGAATCTCCAGCTTGTTTTTTGGGTCGCTGGTCTTTTTCTAATATCTGTTCCTTTACGGCCTTAAGTTTTTTAAGGCTTACATCCGTATTTTATGCGCTTAAGCGTTTTTTAATACTAATATATACTATAATATACAATATATAACATATAGTATATAACATATATCTACATAATAATTCTGGATGTCGGCTGAGCTGATAAAAGGAAAAATAAAGGAAAACCGGAAGGACAACAATCATTGTAATCGCTTCTCATTGTTTTCGTGCACGTGTAATGTCTTATTTATTTATTTATTACACTTACAGGAGTCTGACAGCCCACTCGCTATGCACTCCTACATTAAACTTAAACTACTTAACCTACAACATGAATACACACAATACCATGGAATGCCTAGGTACTTGACCCTACTCCGTAAAATACCCGGTCGCTGTACAGAAACCCAAGACAGCCCGGAAGTTGACCCGCGGTCTCCCGACCACCTGAACACCTAGGACCCCTAAGAGATTCCCTCTCCTACCCAACCCAAAGCGTCGGAACTGTGCCCACCGTCTACACTCAAGTAGGAAATGCGACACTGACTGCTCAGCCTCACTGCGGTCACACATTGGGGATAGTCTCCACCCTTGGCGAAACATATGCCCATTGAGGAGAGCATGACCCGTACGCAGACGCGACACGAGAGAGAAGCCGTAGAGCAGTTGGTGCGGAAACCGTAGGATGAATGGCGTGTAGGTGCCTACCCTTCTTGCAGCTGTCCCATTCCACCTGCCACTCTGCAACAGAGAGAGACTGCAGAACCGGCAGGAGGTCTCTATAGGACAGGGCCAACTGCACAGGGCCCCCATCCCCCTCCCTGGCGAGGGCATCAGCCACCTCATTGCCAGGGATCCCGCGGTGCCCGTGGACCCATTGGATTCTGACAACACACCCCTCACATTTTGCCCGGAAAAGCTTAGAACCTATTTCAAATGCCAGCGGGTGATGCACGTCCAACAGCCGGAAGAACCGCTGGAGGAACTGGATACCCGCTGCGGAGTCGGAAAAAACCACAAAGCGGGGAACTCGAAGGTTTAGACAAACATCCAGCGCAACTGCAAGCGCCACCAGCTCCCCAACAAAACTTGAGGGCACACACTGGAGCTGCCGAGCGAAGCAAAGCTTGAAGTCTTGCACAAATACACCAATGCCACCAGACCAGGTATTCAGGCAAATGGAGGCGTCGCAAAAGATGCGAACCTCTCCTGACATGCCCCTGTCCCCATTCCCATCCCCCAGGCAGCACATACCCGCCAGCTCACCGCACCAAGCCCAGGGACGCACCGGGCGCACAAGGAGTGGGAGGCGGAAACGACCAAGACAGTCCCCACCAAGCAACGTGGCCCCCGTGACCCAGGGAACCCAAGCGACGCCTGACCGGTGGGCAAACCACACCGTAATCGAGGATAATTCTGGCAATGGGGTCTGAGCCCCTCCCCCCCCCCCTAGCCACAGCACGGAGGCACAGAGACACCAGAAGTTCCTTAGCCCTGACCCGCACTGGCTGCTCCCCGGCCTCCACCAGCAGTGCCGGGACTGGGGTGGACGGCAGACAACCTGTAACAGACCGCAGACAGGTATTGAGCGCCACCTGCACCCGCTCCAACGCCCTCTTTGACGAGACCAAGAACGGCAGGTGAAAATCCACAGCAGACCTAACATAAACCCTGTAAAAGGAAGACAGGATCACCCTCCTAGCGGTCAATAGATTGGAGGAGAGAGCCAGCAGCGTCCTGTGTCGCAGCTCCACTTTCTCCCGGACCACAGTGGCCTCTTCCACCCACGACAGCTGACTGTCAAGGCGGACACCGAGGTAACGTACAGACCTGGACGATGTCACCAGGACCGACCCCATGCGCATGGTCACTGGAACGAATGGGGCCCTGGAAAAGACCATGACCTCAGGCTTGTTCTACGACAAAGACAGGTCCCTGGCCTCCAAAAGGGCCCGCCTCCTGGCCACAAAGTCCTCTAAGGCTACAAGGAGGGTGGGGAGTGTGGACCCCAACACCCACACAGCAACGTCATCAGCGTAGGCCACCACATTAGTGGTGAGGGCGAGCTCCACCAAGACCTCATTAATGGCCACCGCAAAGAGTAGCGGGCTCAAGCAGCTTCCCTGCGGCAGGCCACGGTCAGTGGTACAGACACTGGACCAGTGCCCATCCACCCTTGTGGCATAGCTCCTACCCCGCATGAGACCAAGGACGGCACCAACCAGCTTGGCACTAGTACCCATGCTCCAAAGAGATGCCTCAACCCAGTCAAAATCCACCGAGTCGTAGGCGGCTTTGATATCCAAGAATGCCGCCACAACAACATCACCCCTCGCCCAGGCTTCCCTGACGCTAGACTCCAATAAAAGGATAGCATCCTGGGTACTCCTGTGCCTATGGAAGCCGAACTGTCTGTCGAAAAGCCAGTTGCCACCCTCCAAATGGGACTCCAGGGCAATTGGCCGGTAACTCACCACAGAGGAGCGTGGCTTTCCCCTACCGAGAACCGGTGTTAGGACCGAAAACAACCAGGCGGGAGGCACAGGGGTCCCATCAAACCTGGACTGCAAGAAAAGAAGGAGGTCACGGCGGGCCGCAGGACCTAGGCACACCAACTGCTGGTATGAGATCCCGTCAATCCCCATGACCCCCCCCCCCCCACACCTGCAGGATGCAAGGGCCGCATCCAGCTCCGAACCCAGCAGAGGGCTGTCTTGTGGAGTGGGCCCCACCTCCCCCAACCCAAGGAGCGGTGGCAGCACAGGCCTCGGGCCCCGCGGGGACCCATAGACCAAGGAGAAATTCCTGTTGAATTCTTCCGCCATCTGAGCACCCCTAAGTACTGCTCCGGACGTGTCAAAAACCCAGGAGACAGTACCCTTCCTATCCAAAGGACGCAACAACTCCCACACCTTGGACGGTTGAGTACCCTGAGAGGTACTTTCGCAAAGCCGCCTCCCATACTGAAGCTTCTCCCTCCGGAGAATGTACCATGACTCATCGGAAACCCCGCAAAAGAAGAACCATGTGAAATCCGATGGCTTCCTAGAGTGCTGGTGCCACGCCGCCCGCCTATCCCTTACCGCACACGTGCACGCCTGAGTCCACCACCTAGGCTTGCCCCGACCGGCGGGACAGGAACGCACCTTACGTCTGGAGGCCCTTCTCTTCTTCCCCCACATAGCCACCCAAGGGGCAAAGTCCCCCAGCAGCATCCCTGGGGCAACCGGACACCGCCCAGACTGGGCGAAAGGTGGCCAAAGACCTTGGGGGCTCCACCCCCCCCCCCCCCCGGGTCAGAGCCACGGGGAAATGGTCGCTCCCCCTGAGATCATCGGAGACCCCAAAAGAGGACCCCTCTGCCACCTCCGTGGAGCACATGAACAAGTAAATAACCGACTCTTGGAATACACCCCCATATCTTCTCACGAAAGTTGGTGCTCCATTCTGCACCGCTACGAGACCCAGCCCCTCCAGTGACGAATCGAACATCCTGCCCCTAGTGTCGCATTTGTAGCTGCCCCAACCCCAGTGATGCGCGTTGAAGTCACCCCCGATTGCTAACGGCCGCAGGAGCGACTTCACCCACCCCACCCAATCAGCCTTGACCACACGCCCAACCACATGCACTGCTGCGCACGTTAGCCACTGCTTTCCCAACCAGACCCGTACAATGCACAGGTCAATTCCTGGGCAGCCCCGGGTCTCCATAGCAACCCACGGATAAGAGTTGCATACTAACATTTGCACATGAGAAAACTGTCCACCCAAGATCGAACTAGACCCCTGACAGGAGAGTAGTATACCAGGAGGAAGGCTCACTTCCAACAAACCAAGCACACTCGTCCTATAGCACAAATCTTCTATTTCGTGCAACTTATTGTGCACCCCCCTGGTGTTCCACGTACAAAAAAAATGAAGGGGCAAGATGAAAGAGTTTATCACCTAGCACAGCAATAATACCAAAAACAAATACTAATTCATTAACACAACAGCAGCAAGCAGTCACAAGCCACTCGAGACCTAACCCAGCTCGTTGGCTCCGAACCCGCTTGACTCCTGGGACCACATAACTGAAGCATTGTCAGCACTATCAGACACCAGAGAACCAAGTACGGCACACCTCACACTCACTCATTTGCACCACCTCGGACAGCACCTCACACTCGGGTCAACAACAATCACCTCTACAGAGCAAGGAACCCCTAACAAGCCGGGCGCGCCCTGGACACTAGACCCTCCTGGCATGCTCTCGACCTCGCCACCCACACCACCACTAACACCATCACCATCTACACCCCCCTCCACTTCATCACTGTGAATATCACCCACGTCCTCCTGAGCACCACCACCTTCGCCGACGGGGATGAACTCTCCGGCCGAGGGCGCCGTTTACTACGTTTTCGGCGCTGCTGGGACCCGGGAACGATGCTTAAAATGGATTGAATTTTTTGTTGAAATTACATAATGGAAAGTGGGGAGTGGGGAATTAGCATTTCTAAGCCAGTGTCCACGGTTATACGGGACGGAAAGCCAATGGGCTCGAGATTGGTTTAATAAATACGGATGCAAATCTATTTACGTTGCCTTTTGGACTTTATATGTCAGACTGCCTCAGCGGGGAATCGTGTCCACGGTTGGCGGGACGGGGGAGGAGGGGGGGCGGGAACAGGGTCTGTAAATTTCATTCATGACCGGCCCCGTGCGTAGCACGGGCTCCCTCTAGTATAATATAATAATGCAAATTTTGTGGACTTCTCGACAAAGATTAAGATAGACGTTAACCTCTTAGAAAACCAAACGAAGCTAAGGTAACGTTTAACTGAACCAAAGTTTAAGAGCTTCGGTACACAAATATGCTTTCCTCTAAATTTTCAGACAAAATGTTGCTGTCCTCAAAATGGAAACCTACTCAAGCCAAAAAAAAAAAAAAAGGTCCATAAAACTGGATTTTGACTTTTTACCTCGTAGCCTAATTACTAAGAAAGAAACACAGATTTTGTCAATTTGGATCAAAAAGATATGATATTGCCCGAAAACAAAACTTGTTCAGGATTTTCGCCAAGCTTTTCGGCCATTTGAAGTCGCGATATCAAACGCCAAGTTCTTTCACTAAGTTAATCACACCGATTAAGACTTCAGACGTTAAATGAAATAACTAAAATTGCACAGTAGGCTAGGCAATTAACATATTTTTCATTTAACCTTCACGCAATTATTAGGATTAACTTGGCGAAAGAGCTTGGCGTTTCACATCACCCTAGACACGGCAAGGATATAGTTCGTGCCTCGAACAGAGGGATGTACCACTAGCCCCCCAGCCCACCGCCGTCTGCACCCTCGCAAACAGACAGTTTTTCCGGGCGACAGAGTCACCTGTCGTACGGTTACGAGTTGAAACGGCCGAAAAGCCGGCAGGAATCCGTAACAAGTTTTATTTTGGGGAGATCTAGACACATGCTAGTACGTCACGCCAAGTTAGGAAATAAACATCACATCAATTCAATTGTCGAGGACGTAAACCATTGTAGTGTGACACCATAGCGCAAGTGTCTTATCCTGAAGCATACTGGGCACATTTTTGGTAATTTGAAAAAAATATTAATGCGGTACACAAGCTTAAATTGTGGCAAAACGACCCACCTACGAAAATTAACTCGTGTGGGACTATCAGCTCGTGTGGACGACTATCAGCGTCTTTCAATGCAAAATCTGACCCTCAATAACGTTGCAAGTGTGTTACTACTTAACTAGCTACTTCTAGTCCGCTCATCCTCATGTTACTTCTGATAGGGTAATTATTCACTGATACCGAGACAGCGAATAGGCTTCCCGCTATGAAATTGGACGAATGTCTGCAGTTCGATACGAGCGCATAAGTATGAAAGTATTGTTATAACCATTGGTAGTATTGTCGGCGTCGTCTCTGATTGGATGGCCAAAGTTTGGACAATGGCAACGTGTTTACTGATGTGTGTAGCTGTCAGCACAAATATAAATAAAGCTGCCAAAGAAATTGCATCTATGCCCAATTCACGAAAAACAAACAAAATCTCAAAATAAATCCAAAAACTGGTTAAGAAGCCACCTTGAGAATGGTTCGGCCTCACAAAGGAGTGATATGAACCAAACAAAAATTAAAACAAAACCAAAAAGCGGCCACTAAGTTGAGAATGGTTCAGCCTGTCAAGCTATCGCTGACGTAGCACTTTATTGCACTTCTGCAGGCTAGTTGATTGAGTCTAATACACAATTTAAAAAAAAGAAGTGATATCGTATCAAAAACCAACACTGGTAAAAAGAACCACCAAGTTGCATATAGTTCAGGCCTTCAAAGGAGTGATACTAACATACCAAAACATTCGCTAAGTTAACCGCACTGAATAATACTTTGGACGTTAAATGAAAACTTGGACATTGCTACCGAAGTATGAATGTTTTTGTGTGTTGACATCACTCCATTGAAGGCCCAAACCATTCGGAACTTGGCGGTCCCATTTACCAGTGTTGCTTTTTGATATGATAAACAATTACTCAGTGGAATTAAATTGGTAGAACTTATACTTATTGGTGTAAGCCTAAGAAGTAATGGTGGCCAAGCTGAGACCAGTTGTAACACAATGTTAAAACTGAAGCCCAGTTCAAATTATTAAAGTTTGAAATATAACTTAAGGTTTTCTTAAACAATACCGCGAATTCAAATCCACAAACCATTTGATAGGTGAACATCAACATAAGTAGTTAAACACGCGTCTGCCGAGTGCTGCACAAAACAAAACCTTGGCAACATCAAGAAATTACAATTAAAAATTTCTTGGTAATCTCAGTATCAGGATGGCACATGCAAGCCCCGTATCTTAACAACTTCCACTCTCTAACGACAAACAAGCGGAACACACTTTACATGGACTAACCGATGTGAAGCCATGTTGCCAAGTGAGACTGACTGTGCGGACGGAAGTGGTGACATGACATTTCGGTCATGTCACCACTTCCGCCCGCACAGTCAGTTTCACTTGGCAACATGGCTTTACATGGGTCAGTCCATGTAAAGTGTGTCGCAACCAATAAGTAGCAATTCAAGCAAAATGCAGCCAGTTCATCCCAATTTCGACTTTTGGACGGAGCTGTCCAGGGTAAGACGATTAGAAAACCTAGCAGAAGTGTCACCTGAACAGGATGGCGCAACAACAAACTGATCGGACATTTAGAAATATTACAAACTTTTTGATATTGACGGGAATTCCCATTGTCGTAGACCACGTGTTTGCGAAATCAAAATTGCCAAAGTCAATCAGCAGTTAACGAGGTGAGATCTAACCATAGATATATTTTTGGAGGGTCCTACAATCAATCTACAAGCAGAATCAATGAAATTTGCACGTTAATTTATGAACTTTTGCAGTATAAAATCAATTTACAAACGAAATGTGTTAATATTGACCAAATCACCTATGCGACAATTAGAATTAGTGTACGTAGAAGGCCGCCAACACAAAGAAGTGCGAGGGTTTCCCCAACCAAAAATTCCATCTTAAGATCGAATCGAATACACAAATCGATTCACATTAATTTATGGATGTTTATGATGTGTTTTATGGAACGATGTGAACACAAAACGGGCATATTCAGGTACCTTTGAAAATACATAATGAGAGCCGTCATTTGGTAAAGCCAAGTGTTTAATTATTATTATTTTCTTTAATATTACAATAATTATAGTTAAAAGAGAAGAGAAACTTCAATCTAACAATAGAGCAGGTCATAATAAAAATAATTTGAATAAAGTGAATTCTAACTAAATACACACACTTTTATAACATTTTTTTTCATAATAAAAATGGCACAAGTAGAGACAGCAGTGACAGTACAAAAATTGTAATATTAACATTATGATACAAAAATATGGATGGGGTGATTGTAACAGCACATTGTAATGGAAGAATGTAGGTAGGAATGCAATATCTTTCTTTTAAGTACAAACTGAATGCAGATGAAATCCACATGTTTTATGCTAAATTTTAATTTATGCTTAGAGCAATTCCAACTTAAGTTTTATAAATCATCTGACCACCCTTTAGTTGGACACTCATGTTTGACACCTCAATGAATTAAGAAATTGGAGAATTAACAGTAATTACCTGAAAATTTCTTCCGTGTTACATCAGTCATTCCTCGTGTGGGACCATTTAAAAAGGCAGAAATTATAATTAATGAGGAAATTCTAAACGCTCAGGAGACATTAATTTAACAATATTTTTGGAGCATCAGAGGACATTAATTTTTTTTTTAATTTTGCATTCAAAAATGCAAAATGGATTTACAATAGAGGAACAGTATTTTTAACATTCACCTTTTCTAAGTTCACGCAAAATTTTCAAAAGCAGAATATATTAACAGCATCAAAGATTTTTCGAAAAACCAGTTTGAGCCGATCTTAGCCAAGATGAATGTTAATTACATTTTTCAAAGTAAATCGCCATATGACGACTTTAAACAATAATTTTTTTTACGTAAATCTTTAACTAGTTCCAAGTTGGTGACTTACGTCGTTTTCTATTTAGCAAAAACAAAAAAAAGTAACAACTCTGCAGCAGAAAGCGTATGAAGCAGAAATTTTGAATTCTCCAATACAAAATTCAAGCTTTGACAAGTTAAAGGAAAAATACTACTAGCTAGAATGCTAAATAATAGACTATTGTATTGTGTGTCCAATGTACTTCTTGCAGTCCCCTGCCCATCAGTAAATTCTCGCCACTTTTAATTTATTCAAAAGGCGGAAAAACTCCCTTAAGTTTTAGCATCACGTCCCTTCAATACTAGTCAGTTATAAATAATATAAGATTAGGTTGCAGAGCACAAAGTTCTTGTCCCCTGTCCCCCTTGCAAGTGAACTTGGCCAGTGGAGTTAAAGTTATCACGTATAGGTTTTCCCTCGTACTACTAAGCATTCTTCAGTACAGGGGACCGGAAACAAGATGCACCCTAAACCACACTCCAAGGCTGTTTACCGTGACGCGGGTATCACGTGACTGGGCTAGTCCATTCAAACGGCCAAAGATCCGCTGTTCTCGTTTGTCGGTGGCTAACTCATGATGACATCACGGTAAACAGCCGTGGCACGTGGTATAGTTACGACGTACGGAAAAAAATAAGTAATAATTTTGTGGTGGCCCTTGGTGAGCTGGATTGTTGTCGGCCAAGAAAGCAACCAGAAACACAGTTAAACACACTGCAACTGTTGACACCATTTATGTATTTTTGCGCTGTTGTTAAAAATATGATGTAACACTGCCCGACCCCTGCGAAAACTCCTTGCTTTTGAAAGTTGGTTTGCGTAAGTTAGAGCAATTTTCTGCTACTGGCAGTAACAAGCCTGCTCAGGCTGAGAGAAACTAAAACTTTTTCGTAATTAATTCTCCATTATTCCGTTATCAGCTTCCAAATCAGAATCAGAACGGAAGTGAAGATTTGGTGCATTCCATTCATTCAGACTTCCTTCATTGCCAACAAATAACATACTTGACAACTAAAATCACTCTTTCACCACAGGTATGACAATTTAGTAGATCACTAAAACATCGAACGTACACTTAAATTGTTGGAGAAATGCAGTATTAAATTAAAGTTCAATTCTTAAAAAATACTGTGGCATTTCATGCAAGTGTACAGGTGTGGTCTACAAAAAATGCAAAACCGGAAATTTTTTCAAGTCCAAAGATAACAAAAAATTAAAAACAGGAACCACTTTTCTGGATGAATCAAATTTTGATCCCAACAAAAAAGTTCAAAATTTATGAAAAAGAACTCGTAATACACCCCTCGTAATTCCCTTACCCTTTTTTCAATGTGAAGTGAGCGATTTGAATTGGTACACTTGCGTGGTATCTTTTTTATTATCTTTATTGGCAAACCGTACCTCAGATGGAGCAAGGTGTACCAATTTTTACTATTCAACATTTTCCCACTTTATTTCAATTACAGTGATTTGCGTACAAAAGTTTAAGCTGACAGGGATAATACTGCTCTTGAAATTATACCTAAAATGAGTCCTCGTGCTCATCCAATTCAGTGAGAGTACTTGACAATCAGTACACTTCTACCCTTTTATTACAAGTGACTAGAGTATATTTCTTTAGTTTCCCTTGGCAGCTATTGACTAGTCTTGTCCTATGTTGGCTTTAAAGATACGTTACGCTGCTATGATTAGTTTCGTCAAAAAAACTCGGAAAAAAAATTACCGCACACTTTCACAATCGAGACAACAGCTTAGTCCAGGAATTTTCGATAGCTTTAGCTACTATCTTCTTCGGGCCTCAAGGATATAGCTCGGACTTTCTACTTTTTCCACTCATGGTTCGACAAACTAGCTCATTTGAATTTGGCTGGCAAAGTTGCCTCCCGCATGTGTTGCGGGCCTAGATCGTTCGTTCCTATTCCCCAATGACAATGAAGTTGACCTGCCAGATTGTTGCTTAGTAAATGCTTCACTCTAGGAAATGAAGTGAAGCATGGAGACAGAGCACGAGATTGACTGGGAGCAGACTAAGATACTGATTAGGTCAAATTCCAAACGAGAGCCACATCTCCGGTGTCTTGAATCTATTTCACTTCTATTGCGATTCAAGAGCATGAGAAGCAAAATGAGCAATTAATGAACATTCAAGGCCCTTTATTTCTAGAGTGAAGCATTTAGTAAGCAACAATCTAGCAGGCAATTATCAGTGGGGAATAGGAACGAATGATCTAGGCCTGCAACACAAATACAGATGGCAACGTTGCCAGCCAAATTCAAATGCGCTAATTCATCGAACTGGAGTGGGAAATGTACAAAGTCCGAGCTATATCCTTGAGGCCCGAAGATAGCAGCTCAAGCTATCGGAAATTCCTGTTGTCTTAATTGTGAAAGTGTGCGGTAATTTTTTCCGGAATTTTTTTCTGGGTTTGGTTAACGAAATGGTGTTTCACAGTACAAAAATTAACGATATGAATAGTTTATAAAAAAAAAAAAGAATACATGTGGACTTCATCATACTTCAAGCATACAATTATTAAATTCAGCAATTATCGATAACTTTAATTCAGCACTGATCTATCACTAACGCATTAAGTAGGTAAAAGGGACAACAAATTGTCCCAAAAGTTAGGTCTGCAAAACACTGCAGAACAATGGTCCTTATAAAAGATGTGGCACGATTTTATGTATTTCTGAAATACATTAAAAACACTCACAACATATTTAAATTATTTCTTGTTTTGCGCTGCAGTAGCTAAAGCGACAGCACAATAATAAGGTATTTATTATTTAACAATATTCACTAAGAATTATTCACAACTCCACGGTCTTAACCACTTTTAATAACGAATGCATCACTTAAAATTTGGCTGACTGGTTTCTTATTCATTATTCTTATTCTTTGCATTATTACGCAAATTACTTTCGCACTTTTGAACTTTATAGGCGTGCATTATTTCATCAGCCTTCAATACATTTTTAATTTGATGTACACGTAGACAAATTTTACAGAATCTGTACAAAATACTTGTGGCCAATTAGTTACATTTAAAATGTAAAATATGTACAATCCATACAATACAAGCAATTGAATGCAATTAACTAAACGTAATAAAAACTGAGTGTGCATCACATCGGTCAGTGGTTTGTCTTCAACACACAAGGGTAGCTTTGAAGCTTTTAATTAAAAGTCTTACTCTTAGGTACGGTATAATCACCATGCGTAAAGTCGAGGCAGCACAAAATATGCAGTGAAAAAATTCAAAAAGGTGAGCTTGGTGAGGGTTCACCGATAGCCCAAGCTCGTTCAGGTGGATAGCATCACGGACTAAGGAAGTAGAAGCAACCAGAGGTCGTAGTGACCCTGCTACCAAAACTAAATAAGACAGCTCCAAAATTTCTTGCAGCTTACTTCAATATTCTGCAGTCTGTTTTCAATATCGTGTACAATACACATCAGCGTCGAAGTGTAGTCTCTAACACTCAATCTAATTACGCCCATTACCCTAAGCAACTCGTGTCACCGTCAACTTGTCACCTGAACTCATTCAATTTTTCATACTTGTTGCTGTAGTAATTTTACGTCTCACATTCTCACACTCGTTGTGTAACAGACGCAGTACCAGGTACAAAGTTCATTATCCTAGGTATTTTAAACAATGAAGATGCCACACAGTGTTAAAACGATTAAAACAATTTCAACACAGTGTGGCAAGTGAGTATGGTGTGCCCTGGCTTTTAGAGTGACTCAAAAAAATCATTAACCGACATCTGTTTGAGCTACGCTTTAAATGGTGCCACGTCTTTTTTTTTATCTGTAAAATACATATTTCAGGTAATAGGGTTCAATTCCATCATATTAATGTTCAGTTCTTTTTTAAAATACAATCTATCAGTCGCAGACAAAAAATAAGGTAAGAGTGTGCGAGTGCCGATTTCACTTCAAGTCGATTTCGGACAAGTTTGGTACGTACATGTTCAGCCCAGTTGCAGTATGTTTGTTCCTAGACCAAAGTTCCTAGATAAAAACAAAATTTGTTGTTAAAAAAATTTACACAAGCTACACACAGTTTGTAGACTGGGTGTGCTTATGCTTATATTCTTAAAATGCGCTTTAAAATATAAATTTTTTAGTATCCATTTGCAACTTCTCCCTGCAAACATGGAAATTCAAATTCTGAAACTACCGTTATGTAGTCCATTCATGGTTGGCAAGGACTCTTTGTTACCCAAGTTAGCAAGTCATAAACAGCATTTTTCTATCTAGTCTGGTACTAGAGTTACTCTATTTTGATTTTACACATGGGCCTTCTAAATCGGGTCAAGTTCAAAATTGCGCAAAATTCAACTTGACACAAACATTCCGAGACTCTCACACCCCTACGAAGTAAACTAAGTGGCATTTATAACAATATAACCTTCATTCTTATAACTTCATCGTTACTGTTTAAAACTAAACGAACAATAAGGTTTCCAAGCACAAAAGTGGCTTTGTAATAAATTCCTATGAGACATTAACTGTAAAATTTTACAGTTCATATGCATTGTTTACGGCACAACAATCTGTAGAGGACTACATTTTGCTATTTGTCAGGACCAACTCGGTGGGTAGTGTACTCTGAAACAATTTCTTGTGGGTCAGGTGTCCACTGGTTAAAGTTCTTTGGTATCAGTAATACTCTTAAGATACTGACAATAACTTACTTGCTATCCCACTGAATGACACTATCGAGTGAAAATTAAAACGCACACACATTGTTTACAACATTACTTTGTAAAAATTATTTAGCTACAGAGTCTGCAGCTTATAGTCCTATGAACGCACCGATTTTTCTGACAAATGCATCAAAACTTGTCTCGACGCGTGTTTAAACATCCGCTTCTCTTGTGTGTGCTAACTATTTCAAGACTTCTGATTTGCGGCATCAGTTAGGCTACTACTGAAAAACATGACGGTCATCACTGACTAGAGCCTCCATGGTAAACAATGATGCAAGTTTCGCAGTCGAGAAGTTGTCATGTTAACTTGTACACGCGGAACGTCTTGTTAATGAAAACCATTTGGAAATAGCGAGAATATTCTTCTTCTCCGTATCGAACTTGATCACAAAAACGTGGCACTGGTGTGAACCGTAATCCTGGTTCCTGGTGACCATCATCAGGCACCTAAAACAAGAATTATAGGCATTTACCTATTTTCTATTTTAATACAAACATTATACAGATTTACCAACGAATTATCTTATGCTTTGAATTCTAGCTAAATGATAACTTTTGCCTAATACCGAAACATTAATGTTTTAATAAGAGCATTTATAACAATTTTTAAAATATTTGAGTGGATTCCACACATACTGAGGTACAGTA
This sequence comes from Lithobius niger, assembly GCA_023313725.1. Lineage (NCBI taxonomy): Eukaryota > Metazoa > Arthropoda > Chilopoda > Lithobiomorpha > Lithobiidae > Lithobius > Lithobius niger. The sequence continues at coordinate 28,000 of JAHWFP010056528.1, forward strand.
GAACCTCGATTATCCAAACCCTGATTATACAAACAGCCTGTTTATCCGAACCCCGATTATACAAACAGCCTGTTTATCCGAACTCCACTTAAAAACGATAATTTTAAAAGGTAAAATTAGTTTTTACTAACCTAAATACTTACTTCAGTAATTATGCTTAAAATCATCATTTTACGCTATCACTGCTCATTTATCAACTAAAAAACTGCCTTTTTTAGCTTGTATCCAAACTTTCTCTCCTCTCCCGCCAGGGGCGCTGCTACTCCTAACTAGGAGGCCGCCATCTTGTTTGTTCCCCTTATCACATTTTGAACTCTCCTTTCAGTGAATGCGGGGAGGCGGGCGGGTTCTTACTGAAGTAAGTATTTAGGTTAGTAAAAACTAATTTTACCTTTTAAAATTATCGTTTCTTACTACCTGCAAATACTTACTTCAGTAATTATGCTGAATTTGTCATTCAGGCGGTGGGGAAAAAACCTCACTGAACCCGGGAGAGCTTGCCTACTACTGTTTTAACATGGAATAAGTCAACTTACCACTTCTACACAGTTGGTCTCGTCTCCTCTTCCAGTAACTTCACTGGCGTGCTCAGTTGACTGGGTGTCCCTAGTCTACACTCGAGGTGACTCCCTCAGTCTGAGTCAGCACTATAGTTCACCAGTGTGTGCCTCCGTCCGGGTGTCCCCAGTCTACACTAAGGGTGACCCCAGCCGGTAGCGTTTGATGCAGATGGTACTGCTATTCCATGAGCACACTGTGATCACCTCATCCCAAGGTGTGCCACAACCCTACGCCCATGATGCGGCTAATGCCCGAAGCTTGTGTGCTCTAACTATAGCGGGGAGATCCTCGTGATCCTGTCCGTTCAAGTGTGCTCTTTTAATCACGGCCCAGATCCTAGGTACTCCCTTATCCATAATTTCACCACTGTTTGAGTCCACATCAAAAAACAGTGGAGTTGGCTTGTTATGAACTTGCAGTTCTCCTTCTTATTTTCTGTTTTGGATAGGTAGAACCGCATAGCTCTAATCGGACACTGTAAACATTATTGGTTTCGTGTTTGTCCACACTCGCTTAGAGCCTTAATTCGAACAGGCTTTGATGTCGTTCCCGGTTTCCAATTTTTTGCTCTGAAATGGGCCGAAAACGTCAAAAATACCTCCAACCAGTCTTTGGCAAAACGAATATGACCCTCATCCCTGGTGAAGGCTGCCAACTCACTTTGGCGTGCTGCCAAAGGTAAAGCGACTAGGAATACTGTCTTCTGGGATAGAGAAAGAATGGACGCATTTCTAGCTGGCTCATATGGGGCGCCCACTAGACTTTGCAGCCCCAACGGCAGATTCCATGTGGGGAACAATTTCGTTTGTCTTGGTCTCCCACTTCCAAAGGCTGTCAACTGTTTGGAAACCACCACATTGGAAAACAGTCTTTGGATCCCCAACGCATGTCAACACCGGGTTAATGGCCGAACGATAGCCCTTGGGGACAACCTTTGACAAAAAGCTCTTCAAAGAAAGCTGTCAGCATTCGTAGGTCCGGGTTGCATGGGTCGCAGTACGACTTTACACACCACTCGAACCACTTTTTCCATTTGGCATTGTAGTTACGTTGCGAGGACTCCCTCAAACACTTCGTAAACCTTCGTTTCCTTCTTAAATCCCTCCCTCACCAAATTCTTCCTTAGAGTTTCCACCCTTGAAGATTCTGCATGGAAGGGTTTTGGTGCAGGGTCCTCCCCCGATGCGGGTGATTGGCAAGGGATTGGATCCGTCTTTTCCAGCTCCATCAACTCTGGGAACCATGGAGGCGCTGGCCAACCGGTGGCTACTAGGATGAATTTCCCTTTGGCCACTCTCAACTTGTTGACCACTTTCCACAGAAGTTTGAAAGGCGGGAACGGTACGCATTCAGACCTTCCCAGCAGATTGACAGTGTGTCCGTTGCCCAGGCCCTCGCATCCGGGAACGGGGACACAAAACATGAGAGCTGAGTGTTGTAGTGCAAACAGATCCACCTACGGGGTTCCCCACTGACGAAACAGGGCTTCGCAACCCTGAGGGTCCAACATCCATTCCATAGACAGCACCTGTGAACCCCGGGACAACTCTTCCGCCCACACGTTGAGACTTCCTGCTATGTGGCGAGGAACCGGCGAGATTTCGTACCGCATGCAGATCTCGAACAGGGTGGAGGCTTCTTCCATAAGAGATTTCGAATGTGCGCCTGCACCTTTCTTCATATACGCAACAGCCGTGGCATGATGCCCACTGCCTGACCCCTCAGCCTTAGCTTCCAGGCAAGGAGGGCTCTCCAAACTGCTCTGAGTTCCAGGTCGTTGGCGTGCAGGACCTTCTCTTCTTCGCTCCAAATGCCTGATGCAGTTTCCCCCGCAAGGTGAGCACCCCAACCTGACAGGTCGGCGTCTGAAAATGGAGCAACTCCGGAACCAAGAATGGGCTCGTGAATGGGCACTCCACCACGACAAGCTCTGCGTGGGGAGGTCTCGTAGCGGAATGATGTCCAACCAACTGTTCCGCGGCTGCCACGCTGTCTTCCGAAACCAGTGAATCGGTTTCCCCCTGCCAGTGGCCTAAGGGTACAAGTCTGGCATTGGAGTCCAAGAGTCCAATGAGCGATGCCAACTCCCTCGCCGTTACCTTGGTCCTTCTGACGAATGTCTTCACCGACGTTCTCGTCTTGACGAACCTCTCCAGTGTTGGTTTTACCACCATTTTTACAGTGTTGAACTTTGCACCCAGGAACACAAAACAAGTGCTTGGAACTGGTCTGGACTTCTTGAGGTTTATACCAAGACCTAAATGTGAAAACAGGGAGCTGCACATTTCCCACTGCTGGGTCAAAGGAAACCAGTCCTTGTTTCGAACCAGCCAACCGTCCAAATAAGCGTGAGCTTTGATGTGATGTAGGTGCGGGTATGCAAGCACAGGTTTCCGCCTCCGGGTAAACACGTATGGAGCCGTCGCTAAGTCGAAGGGAAGAGATTTCCATTGGGACGATTTTCCCCCCGCCACAAGGCGGAACAGATGTCGAGGGGATTGAGGTGGATAGAAATGGTATACTCTTCGTGCTGGAGTGAGTCTCGAATTGATTCAATCGATTCCATCTGGAAATGTTCCTTTGCGAGGTGTTGATTGAGTTTCCGAAGATTGAAAAGAACTCGGGATCCTCCTCCCGTTCGGAATCACCCTTGCTGGACTCCAAAAACCTGTACCGCCCCCTTCACAACCAGCAAATTGACTCCCTTGATAAGTTCTGGGATTTCGGAACGTCCTACCAGCCAGTCTGGTGGCCAGTCTGTAGTTACACGCCTGGTGACGAATAGCGGTGTGTATCCCTCCTCCAGAGCTCGGATGACGAAGGGGTCCAACGCAATCCTCTTCCAATGTCCAAGATGTCTGGCAATCCTTCCCCCCCCCCCCCCCCGGGAGGGGGGGGGGGGGGGGGGGGGGGCTGACCATGGCCAGTCACTGACGTGGAGGTCTTTTACCTCTTCCCCGGAACGATCCTCGGCCACGCTGGTAACTCTCTGGTCCTTTCCCGCGTGACGAGGAGGGGGAATGGTCACGAAAGGGCGAACGATCCCTTGACTTGTCCGCTGGCTTTTTGCTGCTACTCTTTCCCCCATATGGATCATTCCAATGTCCGGATGCTGGGTGTTGGATCTTTGCATACATAGGCTTGCTTCGATAGCTTCCATGGTTCGCGCTGACCGATGTTTGGGCAGGTCAAACCTTTTCTTTGAGTTCTGGGGCCAATACAAGTAACTGTCCATTAAGCAAGTCTCCAGAACCCTGAACTGGCAAAAGCCTCGACTTGCCCACTACATCCCACGGGACCCCAGTTGCAGATTCGAGGAGGGCCATTGACATTGGATTGAAAGACATTGTTCATGAGTAGACGGCATTGCCAATTTAAACAATCTTTGTGGCATGAAGACCTCGCTTAAGAAGATGCATACATTCCCTAATTGTTTTATTTTCCCTCAACTCCGGGTTGACCAATGCCATCGCCTTCAAAGCTGGAGTTGATGCCGAGTAATAAGCTCTACTTGAGAGCTTGCTTTGCTCTCAACATGATCTCGTCCTCTCAATTGTTGAGTAGGAGTTTAATGAAAGAGGGGTTCTTGAGAACCGAATCCAACTCGATACTACACAGTTCAGTTATGTATTCGGCTTTCTTGTAGGTCCGAAACCCCTTCTTATTTGGGGCGCCTTTTCCGACCGATTTGAAAAACATATGTGTATGCATCAGTATTTGCAGGTAGTAAGAAACATATGTGTCTTCTTCGGGTCATGCGGTGGCAGAGGCTTAGAACATGACAGGTGTGCAACAGACCCAAGTTTTGAACCATAATCCCCTGCACATGCCGCTAAACAATGCCCTGGTGCCAAGGCAAACCGGGGGGGGGGAGAGAAATTGGGCACAGTGGCCCCGTGCGACCGCATATAGCGGCCAATTCCCCAAAGGGGCATATTTTCACCCCCCACTCAGCCTACGGACCCAAGGAAGAGAAGATAGTCGAAGGCAAAAAAAAAAAAAAAAAAATAGGGGGGGGAACCTTCCTAAAGCCCCATTTTACTAACCTCATACCACTGGCAACAAGAACGATGTTTGTACAGGTGACACGATGGCGACATGACACGACACGATGGCGACATGACGCGACACGATGGCGACATGACACGACACGATGGCGACACGACACGACACGATGGCGACACGACACGATGGCGACACGACCCGACACTTTTGACGCGAGGGTGTGTCGTTGCGGAACCCGTCAACATGTCACATGCCAAGCTACAGTCCGGCGACATAGACGCATTCATCTTGGTCTCAATCCCATGACCTACACCTTTTCCCGGTGATTTACGGCTGGGAAGAGAAAACCATTTACTAGTGTTTTCGTTCCTATTACCTACTCCTTTTCTCGGAGATTTACGGCAGGGACGATATAGCTATTTACCAGCGTTCTCGTTCCTACGACCTACACCTTTTCTCGGTGATTTACGGCTGGGAAGAGATAGCTATTTACTAGTGCTATCGTTCCTATAACCTACACCTTTTCTCGGAGATTTACGGCAAGAACAATACAGGTGGTTTTTTTTTTTTTTTTTTAATGGTACTCTTTTAAAAATTAAACGCTACTTTGGTGTTTGACGCCATAAACAAACTCATTATGTCCAGTAGTTTCGTAAATTTGTCCTCACTGGACTTTACTACTCCTACAGTTTTGCGTGATTTTTCGCTGGCGTGCTCATACGAACCGCTGTTCCCCACACCGGGAGCGGCCATTTGAGTACTGTCATTTCCTGACCTGCGAGTGGACGCCCTAGAAGATTTTCCTTTCTTCGCCGAGCTCTTCACTAGGTCAGTACAGCCGCCGGACTTGATCTAGACGCAGTCTTAACCTCTCCGACACGTGGCGCCTCCTGACGGCACGGCGACTGCATAGCTGGCGACTGCATCGCAGATGACGACCTAATGTCCGTCACAACAGACACATCGGTTCCTAATTTATCCAATGATTTTTCTTCTTCTTTGGCTAACAATGGTTGCAACATGTGGAGCATATCAGCCATTAGGGCGCCAAACTTCTTTTCCATCCCCGACACTGACGAATCCACCTTGTCCGTAATTCGTTGCTCCATACGAGTGGCTTTCGCATCAAAAATTACGTTGGCTGTGGTCTGCATCGACGCCAGCAACTCTTCATTTGAGAACGGCACCTGTCCTACTCCATCATCAAACAACTTTGCATCATCCCACATCACCACACTTTCCACACTTTCATGAACTTCAGCAAAGTCATTTTCGTTTGTTGACGATCTTGTTTTCTCCCTCCGGTTGACAACCTGCAGCCGTTTCGTCATCAACCAAACCTGCCGTTGCTGCCCTGGCCCTTTGATCTGCTTTCTGATCCGATTTCTTCCACGTATGCAAAATGTCCTTCACGGTTGAACGATGATGTAAATCGCACAGTTCACCTACTTTGGTGACGAAGCTGCAGGGCCTGCACTCACGGCAAAGAGGATGAAAATCTCTTGACTGT
>JAHWFP010056528.1:34475-49142 GCA_023313725.1 Lithobius niger
GGGAGTTTTTTAGTTGATAAATGAGCAGTGATAGCGTAAAATGATGATTTTAAGCATAATTACTGAAGTAAGTATTTGCAGGTAGTAAGAAAAAAATATTCAGAAATTTGCCATTTTTTAGAGAAGTAATAAGCATTGAGTTCCCTTTATTTATTTTCCTGGAGTCATTTTGTGCAAAAATTTCTTTTCAGTAGTCTTATACAATCAAGCATAGTTCACAAACACTAAAATTGAGTGAAGAAAAAAGTTTTCCTCTTTTAATTTTGCATGTAAGTTGGATTATCCTAATTTGTGATTATTCGAACACCCTTCGGTCCCAATTAGTTCGGATAATCAAGGTTCTACTGTAGTAGGAAACAAGAACACAACTGTGATCTATGGAGCTTGATTTTGTACGGCATATGTGATAGCACATATTGTTGTTGAAAATTAGCAAGCTAAGGCTCGAATGTTCAATGGAGTATGGACGGCAGTGGTGGTGGTGGTGGTGGTGGAGGCGGGGGGAGGGGGAAACCCACCTCCCCTCCGCCCCAAAAAGAAAAAATGTAAGATTATTTTGTATGGCAGGAAGAAGGGCAATTAGTTTAGACTTATTTATGCTAAATTTTTTGGGTTTATGTGTGCAGTTTCTGTTACCGGCACCCTAGTTTTACTTGGCGGGACGAAAGAAAAAACACAACTACAACAACCACAAAAAACTCTGTTCTTTACACATATTTTGTAACGAGGCCCTGTGGTAGTCAGAATGATCACAATGTTTAGGAATTTAATTCTTGTTAGAAATAAATGTAACTTATGGTTATGGTCTTTGATGGGAATGCTATGCATACAGAACGACTGAGGGCTGATAATCGTGGCTGACCTGTAGCGTGACATTGTTAAAAGTGTAAAACATTAACACCTCCAATCTCATTGCACGCATGTGAAAAATAACTAGCACACTATAACGAGTAAGTACTTCAGCACATTTGTTTGTTTTGAGTTTTGTTTTGCCATTTCAAGGATTTTCATCTTTCTTACTTTTTTTGTTTTTAAGGTTCCTCAGATCGTGAAAAACTCGTTAAAAAGTAAAAAGAACATTTTGCCGGCCATCAGCCCGGCCGGCTAAAAATGGTTTCTTTTTGCCTAAAACATACTTAACTCGTTAATTTTAGCTTTACATTGTCCCCAATGTGATGTTTCCCTGGAGATTTCATAGTTGTGCAACCGCCTGCTAGCATGCCATACTGTGCCTGCGCAGCGCAGCCCTCCTTATAAAAGCGAGAGCGGAGACGCTCTCGTCATTCATTTTCCTCTCAATCTGTCAGGCGGTGACTCGAGAGGGGAGGCAGGGCCGGATTAGGTTAAGTATGTTTTAGGCAAAAAGAAACCATTTATAGCCGGCCGGGCTGAGGGCCGGCAAAATGTTCTTTCTTATTTGCCAAAACATCGTAACCTGTTAATTTTAGCATTAACATAGACCTCGTCAAAGACAGGTGGCGGGCACCCTGGGATGTAAGCAGGCTGTCCCTCAAAAAATTGTTAAAAATTTCGCACTTTATTCAGAACAGGTGATGAAAAATAGAAATTTGATCTCTCGTCTTCCTTCTCCGGTTGGCTTGCTGGCTTAAGCACTGACGAGTGCTTAAGGGGGATTGACTACTGTACTGGCTGCAACGATAGGTCCCAGCCGGTGTAGTCCGTTTTCTTTCTTGACGTATCCCTCAGGTTGTGTGAGGTGGCCGGAAACTTCCTGTGCGTCGACGAGCCATGACAACAGGAGTTCCGGGGTGACGGACTTGACGGGCGGATTGCCGAGGGAGGCTAGTTTAGTGGACATGGGGTTCCCTCATGGCACTGTTGCTTGGATCACTTTGGTCGGAAGGTTTTGTAGTAGGCTTATGATGTGGAGATTGCCCTGATTGTTACAAGCTTCTATGTTGGTCATTCAAATCCTGTGTGGTACCATTGCTGCGGAGGTTTCGTCAGCTTGCGAGTCAGTAAGGAGAAGAAGTTGGTTCCTTCTCGTCAGTTTTTATGCTGAGTCTGTGTTGTCGATCTGGTTCATTTCCGAGGATGTTTGATGAAGAAGTTTTGGGTTTTAGGTGGAGGGAGCTGTCTTGCGAAAGCTTGTGTGGTATTTCCCTCAGAAAATGTTGGACAATGAAAGCACCCAGATACTTGTGCGAAGCAATGAAGTCAATGAGTTGCAAGCTTACTTAGGCCTAAAACGCATCCTTGCAAGATGCTCTCCTTTCCAATGGTGTGGGAAGACCATGCTGAACGAGTTCCCTCCTTCGCAAAGTTAGTGCGCCAGACACTTTGCGTACCTCAGCCGACAGTGAACAATTATATAGGTTTAGTGAGAACACTGTTGGACTAACTCGGAGAAGGTTACTAAAATTGCACTACTAAATTAAGACATTTGATTTGAACACACCCTTGAAATTATGTGAACAAATTTAACGAGCGCAAAACTGGACGGCTTTTAGCAAGCTAAAAAGTAGAAACTCCTGCATGTTTGGGGCTCCATTCTGCTGATTGTTAGCCTCTCAAATTTTGGCCTTTTAATGGCAATTGATCGCTTGAAATCAAGCTGCTCTCACCCACGGAGATCTCTAGATAAGAAGGTTTCATCCTTGTCTGGGCAAAACTTGTTTGCTAATTACCAATTTTTCAGCACTTTTACTTTGGTTTTCAAACATATTTGCTTACTGAGATGTACGCATTACCAAAAAATTGTTCCAGTTGAGTTTACTATAAAGCAGCATATTTCCAAAAACTACTTACAGCTTTTCTCCGTCAGGCACAGGCTGCGAGACTTGACACGCACCACCAGAAACTAGTTTGGGCGAAAATTGCCACTAGCAATGTGTCTTTGCTCTAATTCGCACAGTATGAGAGCCCAAACAAGGGCAAGACAGCATGTCAAGAACTCTCTATGGGTGAGAATAATTTGATTTTAAATGTGCACAAATGTATACGCATGTTCAGATGTGATGATTTTTTTCTTATACTATTGTTGCCTAATTTGCTACCTCTCCAGTTATTGGTTTTCTCTTTTTTTTTGGGGGGGGGGGGGGGGGGGGGGACGGAGGAGGGTAGAAGGAGAATGCAACAAGTGATTAGAAAAATTATCGGCACTTACTCGGGGCTCGAGTGGTATTTTCAATTGCAATAACACGTTGCAACAAATGCAAGATGGAGGGAGTTATACACAAATAATCGTAAGATGGGGGGATTACTGTCAAAATTGGCGGATAAACAATGTTAGTACCGCAATACACAAAGATAAAAGCAGCAGTACAATAATAATATGATAGCAAGTCAGAATGGTGCCCAAAAAATACACACAAAAAAGCGACGTTCGGGTCGGAAGACTACCCGTTTTCAAGCACACTTCACGCAAAAAGCAAGCGTCAAACATTATGTTTTCATGATCGCTTTTTGCGTTAAGTGTGCTTGAAAAAGGGCAGTCCTCCGAAACGTCGCATTTTGTGTACCATTCTGGCTTGCTATCATATTATTATTTTAGTACCGCAGCAATCACAATAAAAATTTCACGGTGTCAGTCCTTTCACTTCTACAAGCAAATATTTGTCTAATACAAAATGGCAAGATTTAATTTTCTGTGTTTTTACTAGAGCGACTGCAATTTAAATATATTTGTTGTGCATACTTGGCCTACAAAACCCTTTTATCCTTAGTCAAGAGGTGTGTGTCATTGCAACCTTAACTTACGTGGCCATTATGGAGATCCATTAAATCTGGGAGTCGACATCTATCTCTGCTTGTCGCTAAGCAAAGACTGTCTTCAACAATGACAAAAGTTGCATCCATTTCTTTAAGTACTTTGTACACGTAGGCAGGAGGTTGGCGAGCATATATCTGGTAAACCTGTAAAAATACACAACATTATGGTTTCAAAAACTAGTCCTACTAACAGAAAACTTGTGCCATCTTCTAAAAACAAGCACTTAGACCAACGAATTTTACCCTGTACAAACAATTCTACAAACACCAACGAATGAAGTATTCCACTAGACCCATAACAACCCCCACCATACTAACCTTTAGAAGAGGTCACACCCTAAGCAAGTGACCAAAGTCGACTGTCAACTGTATGCTCTTAATGGGAAAGCTTAAAATGCAGAGCATCGTGGAGGTGACAATGGTCGGCCGAAATTTGGAGGCTTACACGATTGTGTGTAATACGAACCTGACTAAATCGTAGCCCAAAAATGGTAAGATCCATGGGGTCGTAATATTTTATAGATTGATGGCCCGCACTTTCAGTATTGTGGTGAATGATCCATACGTAGCGACTTGCACTAGCAATTAAGTTAGTAACGAACTGTCAACGTTTTGTGTGTGAAATTGATCTTTTTCTCGAAAGGGCATGTTGTATTTTAATGTATTTATTTTAATTTAGTTTCGTTTGCCAGGTTAATCGAAAATTTAGGTTTTATTAAGCTGGAATTGCGAGTAAGGAAAGGCAGGCTCCATTTATTGATTACCTATTTCCCTCGCTGCTATTTTCTATTGGCCCTTCATTTTGTCAGCAGGCAGTCTCGTCCCAAAGTAACAGAATTCCAGCATAAGGCAGACTGGTAGCAGCTTTTGGCTGATTCTTACTACAAACTGCTTCGTTTGAGGAAACGAGGTCATTCCGTTTTGATTTTATATTTTGAAACTGCCCTGCCCCAATCATTTGCTTATACTCATGAACTACCCAGCTTACGAACCAATCAGTCTGTGCAGTCAAAACATGAAAAAAGTTGAACTCCCTCAGGAATGCAGAAAGTTCTGATGGACAAAATTTCCCAAGAAAAAATTCACAGAGAGTTCCAAATTTTCACAAACTGTCAAATGGTTACTGAAATGGTTAACAAGCCATTTCAGAGAATTTCCACAGTTCACCAAATTACCCCGTGTTTCTCGTTTCAAGTGTTACTGCCACATTTTCAAAGCTTTTACAAAATCTTTCGAGCTTCACCAAATCATGCACTGGATAAATCCATGTCTGCACGTTAGTTTCTGCCAGACCGCTGGGGTAACAACGGAATCCGACACACCTAAACGTTGAATTCATGCATGAAAACAAAAGTTTGTGTCAGAGCAAGGACAAGGAGCAACTTTTGATGTTGTTTTATGTCTACTGAAGCCATTTTATAAAATGATGTGTGCAGTGACCGTCATTACTTCAGGAAGAAGCATAGCAGGGTAGCCAATCTATGATAGAGCTTCCACTTTTACATACGTGCGCCACCTTTTTAATTCTTAAAAAAATAAGTTCTTATTTTTTCCCAAGTTTTGCTATATTTTGAAGCCAAGACTTGCCAATTTTGAATGAAATTGAAGTTTCTCAAACTTGCCACTAAAACTGAAATTTAGTTTAAACTTTTTGTTTGTTTTTACAAAATTAATTTTGTGCCTTTTTTTTTCACAGCTAGCTATTTCAGCTTTCACACCAAATCAGGGATGTAGCTTGTTTAGGCTCTCTTCAAAGTCATTTTTACAATTAATCTATCCACACGAAACCAGCTCAGCGATCAAGTTTAGCTGGAGTATGTCAACTTTCCCAAATCTATTTAGTGACGTTTGAATACAAGTTAGGACCCTTACGGCCCAAGCCTAGAAACACTACTAGTTTGCAAAATAGGGCCTTAATTAGTATTAAAATATCGGGTGGGTGGGGGGGGGGGGTCAATTTTTTTTTAAACGTTACCAACAAATGCAGACCCTCTAACTGGCAGCAACAAAAAGAAAATTCAGCACCGTCCCCTCAGTCCCATATACTATATGCATTAACAAAATTTTTCAAGTATGCATCACAGGCTACCCAGTTAGTAAAACGTTCAGTTCTGTCCTCTATGCACTAAGAGGTGTCTTAATCTGAGTTCACTTTAATGAGTGTGCCCAATTCTTGAAAAAAAATAAATAAATAAAGAGTTAAAAAATGTGTTGCCCCGAATGTTAACATTCGGTAAAAATCGGCCTATGGAGGCTGGAGTACTTCTTGCAGCAGGCATTACCATAGCCTCTTTTTATTTTTGCTGGCGGTGTCATCAAAACTGACGTGAGATTGCTTTTGTTTGATGAATACAGCACTTGGACTGACGGATCATAACCACGTTCGGCTGCCATCTTGTCGCGTTTGAAATCTGGGAATCCCGGTGAAATTTCGTTTCCTGCTGCCACACATAATTAATTTCAACGTTCATATGCTTCTTCCTCGAATAAACTATTCTGTTTCAAAAGTCGTTGGTGCCTCCTTAGTATGGCGAGCTCAGACTGGTTCATTCGTAGCACGTTACTGTTAAAAGCGTTGGGGCCAGTCAACAAGCGACCCGTTATAAAATAACACTACCAAGTTCGCTAAAATTCACAACTCGGACTCGTGCTTAGTCCTACAAATTTTCGATACCACCCAGATATCTTCATCAGGCCTTGAGGATTTTTCTGCTTTCCACATCAACAACATCGTTGTTTACTTCGTTGTTCACTACGTCGTCTGCTTTGCACACTTTTGCATTCCAATTCGGCCGCGACCGCAGCCTCCCGTATTTATTGGGCTGCATGCGCTGTGCACTCGTGAGTCCCCATTGATGGTTCAACCGCTCGCTGAGTTCTCTTCCTACTAGGTGTGTAACTCTAGGGAAAGCTGGGCCTTGGATGTTCATCAAAAGCTCCCCGTTCATTTCATGTTGTTGAATAGCAAGTGATTCAAGGCAACGGAGGTGGGAATCTCGTGCCGAATTCGACTTGAGCAGGGTGCTTGTGCCTTTCCAGTCCACCTCATGCTTCAAAGATTTGCAGTGGACTGCGATGCCGTTGTCATCCTTTTCATTCCTCACGTTGGCCATATGCTGGGCTACCCTGGTTCGTACACCTTTTCTGGTCTCTCCAATATAAACAGCATCGCAGTCTCTGCACGGAATCTTATACACTACTTCTTTCGTATTCTGAACGGCCCCCATTTTTTTCTTCGTCCTGCGATTTCAGTGTCTCACGCTTGCCTTCCACTTTGTCCACTTCCTTCTTTCCTGTAATTCTTTTCTTGAGTCCTTCAACATTCTTAAAATACGTTCTAAACCCTTGTTCTTTTAAAATCTTCTGCACTTTGCTCGCAACTCCTTCTACGTATGTTAAAGCTACTCTCGGGTCCCTTCTGTCTACTTCTTCCTCTCTTCTGCCTTCTTTCTTTCTTTCCCAATCTATGACTGCACATGCTTTCTTCCTTAACCTGTTTAGGAGTCCTCCAGGGTAGCCAAGTTTTAAAAACTTTTCTTTCACTCTTTGCAAGTGTGGTCTCGCTAATTCTTTCGTGCTCGCATTCCTCATCATTCGGACAAACTCATTCTGTGCCAATGCTTTGAGCTGCTCCTTCGGGTGCCCCGAGGTATAAGGAATAGCACGATCTGTCGCCATTGGTTTTACATATGGTTCAAACATAACTTCTCCTCGTTCTCCTCTCATCAACTTCACATCAAGGTAAGGTAGAACTCCCTCTTTTTCTTTTTCTGCCGTCATCTTTATAGCTGGCCTCCAGTTGTTAACCTTCTTTAGCAAATCTTCGAACTTATCTTTCTTCACCGCCGAAAACACATCATCCACGTACCTCTTCCAGATCTTAACTCCTTCCATAGATTTCATAACCATTTCGTCCATGTGTTGCAGCACCATCTCCGCTATTATTGGGGAGCTGGAGTAGCCCATAGGGGCCCCTCCCACCTGCCAATATGTCTTGCCATTGAACTCAACATATATGGATGACAATAGTACTTTTAACATTGCTCTGTCTTTATCAAAATCGGCTCTCGGTACCTTCCATCTTCTCCGAGACAACGCCAACATATCAAGTATCAGCCGATGGTCAAGACTTGGAAAACGTTTAACGACGTCGAATGATACCATAATCTCATCTTCGTCTAGCACCAGTTCCTTAACCTCTTGCAACAAGTCGCCAGTCTTCGTGAGCCTATAGCAAAGTGCAGAAGATTTTAAAAGAACAAGGGTTTAGAACGTATTTTAAGAATGTTGAAGGACTCAAGAAAAGAATTACAGGAAAGAAGGAAGTGGACAAAGTGGAAGGCAAGCGTGAGACACTGAAATCGCAGGACGAAGAGAAAATGGGGGCCGTTCAGAATACGAAAGAAGCAGTGTATAAGATTCCGTGCAGAGACTGCGATGCTGTTTGCTATATTGGAGAGACCAGAAAAGGTGTACGAACCAGGGTAGCCCAGCATATGGCCAACGTGAGGAATGAAAAGGATGACAACGGCATCGCAGTCCACTGCAAATCTTTGAAGCATGAGGTGGACTGGAAAGGCACAAGCACCCTGCTCAAGTCGAATTCGGCACGAGATTCCCACCTCCGTTGCCTTGAATCACTTGCTATTCAATAACATGAAATGAACGGGGAGCTTTTGATGAACATCCAAGGCCCAGCTTTCCCTAGAGTTACACACCTAGTAGGAAGAGAACTCAGCGAGCGGTTGAACCATCAATGGGGACTCACGAGTTCGAATGCAAATGCAAAAGTGTGCAAAGCAGACGACGTAGTGAACAACGAAGTAAACAACGATGTTGTTGATGTAGAAAGCAGAAAAATCCTCAAGGCCTGATGAAGATATCTGGGTGGTATCGAAAATTTGTATGACTAAGCACGAGTCCGAGTTGTGAATTTTAGCGAACTTGGTAGTGTTATTTTATAACGGATCGATCTTTTCACAGTATGAATTGCAGCGATGTTTTTCGAGTCAACAAGCGACGTAACGCAAAGCCAGTCAAGGCCCTCTCCATTGGAACTAGTGAGCGCGCCTCCTTTGTGAACGGCCGGCTAGGAGTCCATGATGGCAAGTGCACTATCGACGATCGTCAATATTTGAGCACATTTTAAACTACTGGTACTTGCATGGTAATGAAACATCATTAAAATTAGATTTCAGAATTAGTAAAAAATGTTGTAGTGACTGCTTCAAATACGAAAATTCAAGCTTTTTCAAGTTACACGCCAAAATTCACACCTTTTCCCGGTCAGGAAAACATTTTGCCACTTGTCAAGCCTTTTCCAGGCTTGTGCGAATCCTGACTGTTGGTATCAGCGTCGGAATAGAAAATATGCTTAACTGACAAATATATTTTTATCTACTGGTTTTCTCTCAGGCTATTAAAAAAAATGTGTGTCTCAGAGAAAAATTTATTTCATTCCAGGCAGGTGGTATTTTTTCCCCCCCCCCCCCCCAGAGAAACAGATTATTTTTTTTATGTGGATGTGTTTCGCTGCATCACCTCACCACCTAAAAGTGTCTGTGTGAACCTGTTTTCATCATTTTTTCTTCACCAAATTTGTTTTAAAATGTATGCATTATGTCCCAACAGGTGAGCTTACAAAATGGCAAGACTGAATCTTGTCACTTTCTGACAACTTAATGGTTTTTTTTACGTGGACTTAGCGCTAAAAACTTATACGAATTTTTATTTTACTGAGGGTCTGAACGTTACCAATTCCGGCACTAAAAGATAAGAATGAGATTTTCAACAAATGACGTTAAAAAGTGAAAACTATATTCTTCTTTTTGCACATTATACATACCAACTTTGTCCGATCTCTCAACCATTTATCTTCAAAATGAGGGTGATTTGTAATGGGTCGTCCCGTACAAAGTTTCACTCCTGCCAGTAACTGCATGGAACCAGCAAACGCAGCTGTGGGCGGCGACTCATGACTGAAACAAACCAGAAAGGTTCTGTTGTGTATTTCTTGCATTCTATGTGTTGACCTTTTGAAGTCAGAGATGAAAGAGTCTGATAATGTTATATGTGTGGCCGAAACTCGACGGAGGAACACTTTCGTAGAGGACAAATTGTCTAATAAAATTTCTTATACTGTCAACCACAACATAACCTAATCCTAAAATATAACTTCAGCAACACTTAAACTACGTTTAACTACGTTTTTTAAAATCTGTTGGACAGTTGCACTAGACGGATTACTACTCCACTCATTTTAGCGATGCACTGTTAGGCCAATTTTTCCGACTATCAAAATTGTAATCACTACTTGAAACTGCCCTGCACTGGTATTACCTTCTTTTGCCCCTTAATATGGTCCACACGAAAGCAGGAACTATGAATTTCTTTATCTTTATCCATAAAAACATAATCCTTGTACGGAAAGTTCTGTTTGAGTTTGGCTGCAGTCACGTCTGCTTTTAAAAGTTCTCAAAACTTTAAAAATTGTTAAAAAATGGAAGATGATGTGGTGAAGAATAAAACTGAGCAACGTTTGGAAACATCAGACTTCTCACTTTCAATCTAAGGTGACGTCATGCCAATTTGAGCAATAGGAATCGAGCTACAGCGCTTTGAATAAGGTGATTTCATCATGGCTGCATTCGGGCACCTCTATTCTAAAGAGCTTGGGCGCTTTTGGGCACACCTTTAAATGATTAATGGCAGGGCATTGTTGTCGTGTTACTCACAAGAAGAATCTCCAAAATCCAGCAATTTTATGTTCAGAAGTGTCGAACAAACATCACTTATTCACTTGGGTTTAGTAATAGTAAGTTACACGGTCAGCAATAAAAGCAAGTGTCCCCATCTCCAAGGAGTGAGTTGCCGACCGCACTGCGTACATAACGTGGACATATAACGGGCAAACTCGGGTAAAACAAAACAGTGGTTCTTCCGAAAAAAACGTTACTGGCAAAACTATGAAATTGACTCATCGTAAATGGATTTAAAACTTTATAAAAAGCCCACTTTCAAAACTGAAGACACTCGCGTATCTGAGAATTTTTGATTACTGAGCAAATTTTATCTTTATCAGGCACAATAAGGTAGGTTTTTGTGAACTCTGGCTATATCTTTTTTGTTTACCTCGTCTGCTTTCAAGTTTGAAGACGCACGTGAGTCTGGCCTCTGGTATTTACTGGGCCGATCTCGCACAGCAACAAAGCGTCGAGTTCACGGTTTACTAGGTCCAACATATTAGGATCGGCTGGGCCTTGAAGACTCATAAGAGGGACCTTGTTCGCCAAATAATGTTGTAATCTTGTAATGTTGTGTGATTTGCATGGGCACAAACACGAGATTCACTGAGGAAACATGAAGACACTGGGGTGCACGAATAATGCTAGAGATAATCATCTCGTGTCTTCGTGTCTTGAATCGATTGCAATACAACATTATTCGCCCAACAAGGTCCCACTTATGAAACTTCAAGGCCCAGCAAATCCTAACGTGTTGCACCTAGTAAATTGCTGAAGGAGTGGAAGATCGACAACAATGTGGGAGAACGGCCCAGTAAATACCGGAGGCCACGCTCGTGTGCGTCTTCGAACTTGAAACCAAACGATGTAAACAAAAAAAGATGTACCAAAAAAAAAAAAAAGATGTTCACAAAAACCACCCTTATTGCGCCTGATGATAACTGCTCAGTTCTTAAAAATTCGCAGATACGAAAGTGTCTCCTGTTTTGAAAGTGTGCGTTTTACAAAGTTTTAAATCCATTTTACGAACAGTGGGTCTCCAATAGCGTCCAATGAAAGAATGAGGGTAGCGGCACATAGACTCGCTTGGTGGTGCTGTGGTCCTTGTAGCGAGCTGATGCTTTGCTTTTAATTTGGGTTTGGACATTGGGCATTAAATCCAACGATTTAAGCATTGAAAACAAACATAAGTACTTTAGGATAGTAGTAAAAATGTACTGTATATGGTCCTGTTTACTTTTATAACTAAGAACAAATTTCAGACCCATACTGTGTGCAATTGCGTTATCACTAACAGGCTACTGTAAGCCTAGAAACCTTTTTCAAGTGCCTTTCCTCCTTGCTGTATAGTCACTGCAGGTTGGGCTCTAGCGTTCAACGGAGCAGCACAGCAATTCCGCAGCGGTACTCTGAAGGAACGCAGGCTTGAATGTACCAGCGATGGAGTGACCAAAAGTAGATCCAATGGCTAAGAACGAGAATATCAAGGGGAAAATTACACTTTACCACAAATGATGGAGTTCTTTACGGTGAAAAATTACAATATTTTCCGAGACTTTATGTACAACTTGATTAACACTAATCTTCACCAAGTTAAGATATTAGATCTTTTAACACTCGATCTCACAATATCTGCAAATTTTCAACCTGCTAGAGAGTTTGAGAGATGTTGAGATGGAGGAAGACATTTTGGTGTCGCTCGATGTGATGAAGCTTTTCCAAGTCTGTCACACAGGTTAATCGTGGAAATGTTAGAGAAATCTGCAAAAAGAGTGGGTGTCACATCTGAATTGTATGAAGAAGATCGAGCCATACTGAATGTGATCTTAGCATCCATTTACGTGCAGTTTAATGGAGTTACCTACAGACAACATAAAGGAGCACCGATGGGGTACTCATGCTCGCCAGCAATTGCCGAAATGGTGCTCCAGCACCTAGACGAGTGGATCCTGAGCAAAAAGCGGTTGAAATTGTGGAAGAGATTTGTGGACGACGTGATTGCAATTATGAAACGACAAGATGTCCAAAAGATCCTCCAGTTGGTCAACAGCTGGCACAGGGACATTCAGCTCACTGTTGAACTCGAGCAGGGGAATTCTCTTCCCTTTTTGGATGTCCGGCTGACGAGGAAGAAGGAAGGCAGAATTCATTACAGCCGTATTCAAAACCAACAGCTACACGACGAGGAATACCCTTTAATTCAGGACATCCAGTGCAGCAACTCAAGTCAATCGCCAAGAACGAATTTGTGCGAGTTGTTCAGAGATCCTACACCCTAGAAGAAGCATGGCCACATCTACGTGAGCAAAAAGGAAAATTCATTGAGCTAGACTACCCACTGGGGCTCCTGAACAAATTGATGAAGGAAGCAATTGGAGTTAGCAAAGCGGGACGATGACAGTGCAAGGAAGATGAAAGACCAGTGAAGGAAATAGAAACCCAATGAGAGTAGGAATAACGTACCTGAAAGGAGTCAGCAGTGGCACACAGCGAGTCCTGAGAGCACGTGGAATTAACACTTACCTAAAGAATGGAAAGAAACTGAAGGACAGCTGATGGGCCGAAAACAAAATGAAAGAGACTGCAACAACAGGAGTACGAGAAATCGACAAGCACAGCTCCTAGAATGTGAACCAGAAGACATTGAGGGAATGCTGAAGGAAGTCCCTAATACGAGAGGAGTGTATAGGATCCCATGTGGTGGGTGTGAAGCAACATATATAGAAGAGACCAGAAAAGGGATCCATACGAGAGGAAAACAACACCATGCGGATGTACGAAACAAAGTTGAAACCAGCAGCATAGCCACCCACTGCATGGAGACGAAGCATCCGATTGACTGGAAAAATACCGAGACGCTCCTAATTTCTAACAACAGAAGTGACGCACATCTACGAGGACTAGAGTCCCTTGCTATTGTTGAGCACACCAGAAAGCACAAGAAGTTAATTAATTTACAAGGGCCATCAAATCCCACCATTAGCCATTTAATAAGCAGAGAGGTTAGCGCTCACCTACAAACGCATTGGAACGAGCAACATCGTAAACACGAGAGGCAACGGAAGGCGCCGTTTTTCAAAACAGAAAACGAAGACGTAGTTGGAGACAGAACGGACTGAAACTTAGTGCCCGAGGAAGACAGATGTGAAGCAGTTACACCACCAAACTTGCTAAAGCTGTCAAAAATTCGCAAGATATTGTGAGATCGAGTTCTAAAAGATCTAATATCTTAACTTGGTGAAGATGAGTGTTAATCAAGTTGGACATAAAGTCTCGGAAAACACTTTACCACACACTTCGAACCTACAGCAGCTAGTTCTTTTTAAAATTCGGTGATAGGCGATCACCTTCTTCAGAAAGATATCACTGAAGAAGGTGAGGAACCACTTCCACAGCGGCTCCAAGGCCTACCACGGACCTCTACGCGTCAGAAAACCACTGATTTTCGAGGGTTCTGGATAGGAACTTAGCCAAAATTTGCAGCGCTCAAATTAAACGGCCGTCATAAAAAAAAAAGCCCCGGGGCAGCGTTTTACCGTAATTTAAGCCTACACACACCAATTACGATATTAAAAGGGAATATGTAAGCCTAAACCTGGTAATACTACCATGCCCCGAGGCTATCATATGCTATCATCGTATTTGGCCGCCAATTTTGGCCAAATTCCACTGCAACAACCCCACAAAACCACTAATTTTCTGGCGCGTAACCGTACACTTACTTGAACTCAAGATTCCTATTGTTTCGCGCACTTTTTCGGACCAAAATCGACGCTCAAACAGCACGGGCTCCGAGAAACCGTCCCAGAAGGTAGGATATTACGTCACGACAATCGACTCGTGGTAGCACATGGTTGAGTAATTGGGTCAACCTTACGCGACAGAAAAATAGTCCCAAATTAGCAGACGACCATGATTGAAATCCTCCTAAGACATCACAAACCAGAAAAAAAAAAAAAATGCGTAGTCTGTACAATTTAGCAGTGTTTTTTGCCGAATTGTCTTTTCTAATATGGCTCGAGGCAGACGACGCCGCGCAGTTAAGCACCACAAGTGAAACGCCAAACCCCAACCAGTTCATTACAAGTGAAACGCCAAACAGAAGCCGGTACCTGTAACCTAACCTAACAGACAATAACAACAAAACCCACACGCAACTGACAATAATTATTGGTTGGGGGGGGGGGGGGGT